>APFE030622250.1:219256-256300 GCA_000404065.3 Pinus taeda
AAAAAATTAAAAAATTATAATACTAATTATGGAAAATGATATTACTCTGATAAATCATAAATAAAATAACTATAAGATGTATATCAATTCAAATGAATAAAAAGTCTTTATCATTGATTCAAATAAACGATAAATTTGATAATTCTTATCAATTCAAATGAATAAAAGGTCTTTATCATTGATTCAAATAAACGATAAATTTGATAATGGTAACTATAAAGAAATATATTGTTATAAGTGTTTTATGATAAATTTGTGTTATAAATTAGATTGTAACACTTTAGTATTTTAAATAATGTATTTATTATTTTTTACTATCAAAATTTGGTAAATAATAAGTTGATAAAAAAAAAACATAGTAATAATATTAAATGAGAATTGGTTAATTTATTTGGGAATTAAAAATTGACAATATAGGGAAAAGGCCAAGAATGAGATTACAATTAAGACATGTATTACCCTCTCTCTCCCTAGAGAAAGGATCTCAGTGGGAAAAGAAGGCTATGGAAAGCAAGGGGGAGAAGCTAGAAGCACTAAGGAAAAGAGAAGGGAAAGTATGATTTATCTGATACGACACTAATAGTAAGGAGCACTTGAGCTGGTCTAAGAACCAGTGGAGGCCTTGCAGAAGATTCTTGGCTAGGTTAGACCCTAATGCTATAGAATCGACCTTAGAAGCCACTGTCTACTTTACTCTTCTAGATGTTGAATGCTCTTGGGGAGAAATTAGACATAATTGTCGGTTCTCGTGGCTAGGAGGAGAGGTCATTCTTCCCATGGAATTCCCTAGTTGTCAATTCTTCAGATAAGTGTGATAATTATATAATTGCAGGGTGGGCACTATTAATTGTTTTTTAATATAAATGTCTCGAACAAAACAGTAGAGAGCTTCAACTATGTGTTCCATAATAAGTACAAGTGTTGGATATTAAAAAAAAATAGAATATTGAATAAAAAAGAAGTTAAGGTTGTATTAAAATGGAAAACATGAATGTTTATATTCTGTAGTAGAGGCATAATTGGTTTTTCTCTAATATATATAATCTTGGTATGCAGCCTTACATTGACCTAATGAGCAAGACCTTTACTAGTAAGGCAGGAGGCAGAATGACTTATTTCATACCCCAGGGTTGATAGTCGACAATGCACACCAACAAAACTGCCAAGGAAGTGGTAATCACATGTAGAATGGAATACCACTAATATTCCCAACACCCTAGTTAGGGTGAATAGAATTCTATATCTTTTCTATGGGAGAAAAGGAACATAATGATAGGAAGGTCATAAGTTCTTTACCCAGAAGAAAAATAGATGAGAAGTTTGTGCTTGGTAAGGAAAACTGACACAAAGGTAAGAATGACTTAAATATGTGAGGAATTGTTTGGTTCTTGAGCCAGGTCATAGGATACAACCACCCAGAATCCATTATGGTCCCCAATAGAGTCAAACAGTGCATGCGTTCAAAAGAAACAGGAAATTACTTTTAAAAAATTAATACAACCATTAAATGATATATTAAACCCTCATGAGCACAAAACCATTACAAATTTAAGAATTACATATCAAATAAACAACCAAAGACTGAAATTCTACTCTATAATAATTCATATTAAATTTCTAGACTATATTTTGTAATTGACAGTCGAATTCATTTCAAATACAAGTGAACAACCCTTAGAATATACATAAAATATAACTGTAGTTTTAATAAATAAATCCTAGCTCAAATGTTAGGGTTACACTTCAAAAAAAAATACAACAATGATGCAGAGCTTAAGCAGTTTCATCTCGAACCCTTAAGGGGATGATTGTAGGCAGAAACAAAAGACACTTATGCTCAAGCCAAGCACCATGCAACTAAGTAAGAGTTGGCATTTTCCAAAAAACTAGAGAGGAGGAACACCATCAGAATTCGAACGAGATGGAGTTGAAACCCTCAAGGTTGAAGTAATATCCATGGTGAAGAGGCACAAAATATGTCTACAGCAAGGAAGTATTGAAAACGAGCACCACAACAAAAGATAAGAATTAGCAAAAAACTTGTTTTGTTTAACTGATAGAAATTAACGAAAGGAAAAGATGAGAAGGTAGCACCAATGGAAGACAACCATACCTATAGGAAATCCATGTAGAAGGAAATAAATGCTTAAAATAATTAACACACTCCGCACATTCCGAGAAGCAATATACCATAGTAGAGACCATTCTGCCCCACAAGTGACTGAAGGGTCCGAAAGGCCACTACTGAACTTTAGTACTGAAGATGAATGCCAAGATTAAGAAAGGGTGCAAAGACTCAAAGTTGTTCCTACAACGATAGTCAATGAATCTGTTATAGATCTAACCCAAGAATAACAAAATCTGAATATAGATAGAAATGCTTTTTTATTGATCAAACCCTTAAGGTAGGGCAACACCATACATTAACTCCTTAAGGAAGGAGAACACTCCATAAGCCATATGCATGTTCATACAATAATCCTTGACATCTCTCAATGTGGAGTCTCTAGCCTCTATATAGGCCTCATACCATGGGTCATTACCATGGTTCCCTCAATATCATCTATCTAATACCATGGGCCCATTACATTATTGCTAACTACTTGCGGTCCCTTACATGATTCGGGTTAACCACCTAATTTATTACTATGGCCCATCCCATTATTACATTATTCCTTTGGGTACCTCTCTTTGTACCCCATATTATCCCCCCTAGGTATATAACATTCCACCCCCCTTAACATGTATAGTCCCTGAAACGTGGGAAGAATACAAATAATAAGATCTACTCAAAAGAGTAGTCCAATGGTACCATGCACGTGCATCTAACCACCTAAGAGAAAGGTGAACCCTCGATCTCACTAGTGCCTCCCTCGCTTGAGATGGAAGTTGAACGTGGCATCTCTTCTGTGTTGATGTGTAGTAGGTGGATTTTCACTCCTCTCTATCTGTCATGTGGGGGTTGTTATCCTTGTGGCTAATTGTTTGCCATCTTGTTGGTTGTTTTCTTGTGGGGTGATGTGGGTGATGATATGTTGAAGTTTTACCCCAAGGTGTGATATGTTGAAGTTTTACCCCATGGTGTCTTTTTTTTTAATTCACCCTGCTGTGGTGCTTATTGTGGTGTCTTATCTTCCAATGTTACTTCAACCACTAAGCCCTCATCCGATGTATCAACACCTGTAACTTTTTCTGCTTCAGCCTCTGTTTGTGTTTGATTATCGATCATCAAAGGCTCATCATCTAATATGTCAGTCCCTCGAACATCTTCTGCTTCAACCTCCATGGACTCTACCTGTTTATTGATGGAAATATCCTGTAATGTAATTTTCTTCTTTTTATACCAGAGCTTCAGGAATTTCTTCTACACATTAATATTGATAGTACCCACGAATTCCATCCAAGGATATCCCAAAAAAACATCCATATTATCCATCTCTGAAGTATAAAAACCACCATGCAACACATACTTATCCATAGAAATATTCAAATCCTTATGCACTTGAACATCCTCATCATCCACCTGTGTGTTTTCAATGTGTTTTGTTGGAACTTGCAATTGTTTTGCCAAATTAACATTGATAAAATTATGCTTGCAACTAGGATTTATAGACACAACGATCTTCTCTTTCTGAATCAATCCATGAACCTGCAATAAGGAGACACCAATGGAAAATAACCCCTTACATGGCTCATTCTCCTTTTTTCTAGCACGAGACCATTTGTCTAAAAGGACTTTTTCAAATTCTGCATCTGAGAGTTTGGTCAATTGCTTGTCATCAAGTGAGAAATACCATTTGTAAGCCTCATGTTTGAAACCAAGCCACATTGAATCCCTCTAATTTTTTGCCCATACTGACTTTTTTTGTTTTATGTGTTCTTCAATAGTAAGACCATTATCTTTCCCTATAAAATATTGCTTGCTAGAAGCCATGAAGAGGGTTTTGAAAAAAATTCACTTACTTGGCAAAAATTTAAAGTGGCCACAGTTTAGTCAATATTTCTCAAAATATTTATTATGACCTGCTTTCGGAAATGGAATGACCATTCTGCATCTTCCCATGTGATAGAAATCCCGATCTAGGCACTGAAATTTCAAATCCGCATTGCAACTCTCCTGCCAACGCCAAAAATTTCTGAAAAAAACGCTGATTTTAAATCACCGATATCTCCCTCATCTGGACTCCGATTTGATTGATCTTTTTTTTGAAATCGGGTATTTTTTCACAAAGAATCCATATTTGCAATTAGATTTTGTATATTTTGCCCAAAAACATATAGATCTTCCCTGCAAATTTGCTGCCCAAAAAAATGCCTACAACACCACTGATTTTTAGATCAGTGATATCTCCTTCATCTGGACTCCGATTCGGCCGATTTTTTTTTGAAATAGGGTATTTTTCACAAAGAATCTAGATCTACAATTAGATTTTGTATATTTTTCCCCAAAACATACAAATCTGATCTGCAAACTCACCGCCTCAGAAATTTCCTGCAAAAATTAATAAAAAAATTCTCCACTTTTGCCCAAGAAAGTTGTTATATACCTAGGGGGTATAATATGGGGTACAAAGGGAGGTACCCAAGGAAATAATGTAATAATAGGATGGGCCATAGTAATAAATAAGGTGGTTAACCCAAATCATGTAAGGGACCACAAGTAGTTAGTAATAATATAATGGACCCATGGTATTAGATAGATAGTATTGAGGGAACGATGGTAATGACCCATGGTGTTGGGTCCCTATAATACTAGTGATTACCCCATTACTATTCTCGTTATACCCCTTATTAATATTGTTGTGCCCCTATTGTCCACATATTGTTATTATTGTGCCCCATATAATCCCTCTATTATTATTTTTGTGGCTTTATATTATTATTGTTAGGTCGGCTGGGTTATATTGTGACTCCTTAGACTCCTATATATAGAAAGGAGGTTTTGTCATTTGTATCATCCAAGAATTGTTCATTTATGTAATTTAAAGGAGGTTGCCCCCTCGAAGAGGCTTATTTCTAAGGCATTGATCTATCTTTTCTATCTTTTCTTGAGCTGGTTTCATAACACATGGTATGAGGCCTATATAGAGGCTAGAGTTATATACCTAGGGGGGATAATAAAAGTACTCTGATACCACTTGTTATAGATCTAAGCCAAAAATATGATAGTATAAATAAACCCAAGAATAACAAGAACTGAATATAGATAGAAATGATTTTTTATTAATCAAACCCTTAAGGGAGGGCAACACCATACATTCACTCCTTAAGGAAGGAGAATACTCCACAAGCCATATGCCTGTTCATATAATAATCTTTGACATCTCTTAATGTGGAGTCTCTAGCCTCTATATAAGCTTCATACCATGGGTCATTACCATGGTTCCCTCAATACCATCTATCTAATACCATGGGCCCATTACATTGTTACTAACTACTTGTGGTCCCTTACATGATTCGGGTTAACCACCTTATTTATTACTATGGCCCACCCCATTATTACATTATTTTCTTGGGTACCTCCCTTTGTACCCCATATTATCCCCCCTAGGTATATAACATAATCAAGGTATGGGTGCTACTATGAACCTAGATAAAAGAACAAATTAGCCAAAAAACAAAACTAAACGGAATACATGTGTGTCGAGCAGGTTAATTTCCTCCTTGCTATAGAATCTGGAGCAAAGTATCTCAACCAAATGGTAGGAGAAAATGACAGGTGACTTAGCAGTGAAAATAGGATAGTTACCATATCCGGTATGGAGGAAGCCTCGTCATTGAATACAATTCTAGCTAATCGATGGTCGGATTGGCAGTATATGTCAAATTTCATAGATCAAGAGAGTTCGACGGAGAAAATGGACATAGGTGTGAACCATGACTTGTCTAATAATGATGGTCACACATTATTCCCACGAATTTGTATAAATTTTATTATGTGTTAAAAAAAGGTCATTCCACTATAATGAATGAAATTGTTAAGAGGTATACCGAGGGGAGTATCACTAAACACCTTATATTAAGAAACCATATTGTGTGGTCAAGTCCAATGAGCTATATCTAGTCAAATGCTAGTTTATTTATTTTACATACTATAATAGTTACTTTTTTGCAAGGTAATAAGATCTAGATAACTCATGGGCCTACTCTCTTAAAAGGTACATAAAGGTTAAAAAAGAAGGTAAATAAAGGTTAAAAAAGGAAATTGTTTTTCTTATTGGGAAGTAAGTGTACTTATTACATGTTAAAAGTGGTATCAAAGCACCACAAGTTCAACATTGTGGCGTGTTTTGGTACACTAGATTAACAAATGTGTAATGATGCACATAAGGGAGATAGGATGAGAAGAGAAGGGGATTTATGTGACCGAGAGGATGAACAGGACTTGATCCTTTTGCTGAAGGTAACCCATAAATGAGAGTTCAATTGGGGGAAGAATCCCACAACACGAATGAGATGTTATTAGAAACTATGCGGCAATTACAAATAGAAATGACAACCTTAAGAATTGATAATGAGAGATTGAAGATGAAACAGGAATGAATTCTGAAAAGTCTCTCTGATAGAAAGGATCGAGGGAATCTCTACCTTAGTCCTGATGATGGAAACAAAACAGAAATGCATCATCAAAGAGGAGAACAACTATAATCCGAAGGGGTATGAAATCATAATGAAGAAGGATCTAATAATATCTCTAGGGGTAAGGGAAACAAAATGCAGAAAGTTAAACTTTAAGGGGAGTTTAAAAATATCAAACCCCCAATATTCGATGGGGAAATAGAGGAGACCACTGAGGCATGGCTAATCAATATGAACCAATACTTCCAAATTTATGAATATGGTGACAATTTAAAAGCTAGGATGGTGATCTATCAGTTACAAGGCAGGGCTACTTTGTGCTGGGAGGAAATTAAGACTGTGGAGGGAATTGATGAGCAAGAGGTAACCTGGGACAATTTTCTTAAACATATTAAAGATAAATATATGACAAAATGATTATATGTTGAGAAAGCTATATAGTTCCATGAAATGAAGTTAGGACAAATTTCCATGGGTGAATTCATCACTAAGTTTACCTCCTTGCTGTGTTATGTTCCCTACATGGGGAGGAGAAGGAAAAGGTACAAAGGTTTGTCAGCAACTTACTAGTATTCATGAAAGAATGAATAGAGTTTGATAACCCTAGAATGATGGACCAAGCAATCTATAAAGCTCAAAATTTCTATAAACGGATGGATAAAAATGGTGACTGTGGGAAAAGTTGGACGAATAAGAATGGATAGAGGAATTTCTAGAATTCCAATAAAAGCCAATATGCGGATTGGGCACAGGGGCTAGGAAAATAAACAACCAGGGAGAGAATGGTAGAATTTGAGGCTACAGAACGAGTCTAAGCAGACTGAGGTTTCCAGAAAGCCTGAGCCAGGTCAGGCACAAATTGCTCCCTTGTAGTGATGGGACTATGGAGAACCGCATTATTCTGAAAATTGTCCACATTGCAACAGAGCTAAACTAGATGCTAATATACAAGAAGCTTCCACGATAGGAGAGGTGGTAAGAAGTATACCAAGGATTAAAGTTGCACTAGAGGATCATCAGGCCGAGTACCAACCTACAATGACATAACTAAAAGGTAAAGTAGCTAACTATAGTGTCATTGTTTTAATAGATAAAGGGGTTATTCTAAGCTTTATCATTCCAAAAATAGTTGAAAATTGTTGGTTACAAGCCAGTAAAAAATCCCCTGTTAGTTCAGTTGGCCATGAGAGCCAAAATAAGGTTGATTGCTAAGGTAGAGGGTTGCACCATTGAAGTGGAAAAATAGCCTATCAGAGTGAATTTGAATGTGATACCCTTAGTCCGTTATGATGTATTGATTGGTATGGATTGGTTATAAGGACATTGGTCCTTAGTAAATTGTAAAGAAAATAATGCAAGTTTTCTTACAGAGGAGGTTTATAGGTAGGAACTTAAGGGCATCAAAACACCTATTAAGTTACAACCTATCACAACTACTCAATTAGGTAAATTCTTAAGGAAGGGTTACCAAATTTATGCAGTACAGGTTGGGTACTCTAATGCTAAAGACAAAACAACCACTTTAGAAAACATACCCATCATTCAAGATTTTGGAAATGTGTTTCCAAAGGAAATTCTTGGGTTTCCACCAAAACAAAATATTGATTTTACAATAGAACAAATCCTGGGAGTAGCCTGAGCGTCCAAAACTCCTTATCGTATGAGCACACCCGAATTAATGAAACTTAAGATGCAATTGTAGGAGTTACTTGAAAAAGGGTATATACGCCCAAGTGTGTCGCGCCTTAGGGAGACCTTGTGATTTTCGTCAAGAAGAAAGACGACACTTTACAATTATGCATCGATTATAGGCAACTGAACAAATTAATAGTTGAAAATAAATACCCATTTCGAAGAATCAATGATTTATTTGATCAAGTTAAAGGTGCCACTATGTTCTCTAAAATTTATTTGTGATATTCCTATCGTCAAATCATAATAAAGAAGGAATATATTTATCTAAAAGCATTTAAGACTCAATACAGGCATTATGAATTTTTGGTTTTTCCATTTCATCTTACTAATGCCCCAACAACGTTTAAGAGTCTAATGAATGGTATCTTCTAGCCCTACCTAGAAAAATTTGTTTTAATTTTTATTGATGGTATTTTAATTTATTCCAAAAACTCAGTATAACATAAGGAACACCTTCGAATAGTGTTGAAACATGACGTGAGCATTAGCTATACGCTAAGTACAAAAAATGTGAATTTTATAAGGAGAAAATACAGTACCCGAGCCATATAATTTCATTTGAGGGGATAGTTGTGGATCCTAAGAAAATCAAGACCACCATGGAGTGGTCCATTCCCAAGAATGTGGTAGATATTCAATCTTTCATGGGGTTGGCAGGATACTATCATCGCTTTATAAAAGGGTTCTCTAGAATAGATTACCCTATAACCTCATTGCAGATGAAAGGGAAAGTTTTTAAATGAAAAAAAGATTTTTAGCATAACTTTGACTAGTTAAATCATTTATTAACCACAACCCTTGTTCAAAAAATTATATACCCCATGAAAAAATTCATATTTTGTATCGATGCATGCCAAGAAGGGGTAGATGGGGTCATGATGTAGGAAGGAAGGGTGATAGCATGTGAGTCACGCAAGTTAAAAGATCATGAGCAGAGGTATTATGCCTATGATATGGAATTAACTACAGTAGTTCGCGCTTTGAATATTTGGCGACACTATTTACTAGGAAAGAAGTTTATTTTAATGACTGATCACAACAAATTAAATATTTTCTTCAAGCAACCTAATTTCAATGCATGCCAAGCTAGGTGGACTACCTTTTTGAGTGAGTTTGACTTTGATATAAATCATATGAAAGGAAACAAAAACCTGGTAGTTGATGATTTAAGTAGGAGGGTACACTGTGTGTATGAAGTCTCCAATAGTCAAATTTTCATTAGTTTTACTAAGTAAATTAAAGAAGTTGCCTTAAAGGATCTTGAACATGAGTTTTTATGGAAGAAAGCAGAATTGGAAACTAGATCTGGAAATCAATCTGAATATGGAATAAATGAGGAGAAACTATTAACCTTTAAAGAGAGAGTGTATGTCCATAACCAAATGGACATCAAACAAATGATTTTAGATGCATTTCATAAAAGTCCATATGTTGCTCATCTTGGATAACAAAATTTATTTCCTGCAACGAAGAAAAATTATTTATTGTCTGGAATGAGAAAGGATATTCCATATTATGTGGCAAAGCTTTTGGAATGTCAGCAAGTCAAATTTGAACACCAACACCCAGTAGGATTGCTACATCCATTACCTATCCCAAAATGGAAATGGGATGTATTAACTTGGACTTCATAACATGGTTACCCAGATCTAACCAACATAATGAATCTATCATGGTTGTGGTAGATAAGCTAAGTAAACCAACTCATTTCATTCCAGTACAATCTACATACAAGATGGTATAGATTTTGATATTTTCGTGAGAGAGGTATTTTGATTACATAAAATTCCCAAGGTGGTAATCTCAGACAAAGATGTGAAATTTACCTTAGCATTTTGGAAGGTTCTTTTTGTGGGTTTAGGCACCCAGGTTTAGTTTAGTACTGCCTACCATCCTCAGACAGATGGGAAACCTGAAGAGTGAACCAAGTTCTGGAAGATATGTTACAAATGTACATTATATAACAACCAACCAAATCAGAGGAGTACCGTAACCTAGTTTAATTTGCATATAACAATAGTTATCACAAATCATTAAAAATGAGTCTATTTGAAGTACTATATGGAAGAAGATGCACAACCCCTACTAATTGGAGTAACCCTGAAGACAAACTAATCCTAGCTCCTGATATGCTAGCGGAAATGGAATAAACCGTGAAAAAGGTACATCAAAATTTAAAGGCTACCCAAGACAGGAAGAAATCTTATGCAGATGAAAATAAGACTTATCATGAGTTTCGAGTTGGGGCCACGTTTATGTGTGAGTTAAGCCTCAGAAAAGCACCTTAAGATAGGATGGTTGTATAAAGTTAGCACTGTTAGCGCTTGAAATTTCACCTCAGGCTGAAAAAGGTAAACTCCAAGGCAACATCAAACCACTTAGCCTTGTAGCTAGCCCTACGGGGCAAGAGAGGGCTCTCTTCGGTCTATCTCGGCAAAGATCTTCAAGGGGACTGAGATGACCAATAAGGAATACTGATTTTAGGCTAGTAAATTGATAAAAAGGGTTTTTAATAAAATGATGGGTTTTTTCTGGGCTGCATGGGCAAAGTAACAGCTTGAGCAGAGAAATGTAATCAAGAACACAGATTATCCCCTGAGGCAAGGTAGGCAAGAAATTTAACATCAAATTGAGATTAAATGGAATGGCAAGACTACTGAGGAGCTGACAAGGGCATAGAAGATGAATCCTTGTCAAAACAGAAGAAAACATTAAATATGAACAAACTTATAGGCAAAGCATAAAATATTATGAATTCTACCTAAACACTTCATTTGTTCAAATGGAAACGATTATGAAACGAAATGAATATATAACAGGCTACATATGAAACAAAAGAGAATACAAATGTCAAATCTCAAACCACAGGAATCTCAGGGGTCAGAGGTGCATTTTTTAATTAAAATCTATGTCAAAGACTGTACAATGAAGCTCTCTGTTCTCCACCAGCTCTCAGAACTCTCTTCCTAAAAAAAAAATCCCTTACAAATGATTTTTTAATACATTAAATAAACGCTGCCAGGGGAAAAACAAATCGACCCCAAAACAGGGGCACTGTTTCAACTAAATCCATGAAAATAGAAAAGAATCCTCCATCTGCTCCTAAAGATAGAAAAGCCTTCCATTATTCCAGCGTGAAGATTTCGAATGGCCCATGAAAACTAGCTGATGATAGCAATAGGTAATCGCACCTTTGAATGCCACTTTGCAACGATTGCCACGTTACTGATATCTTTAATTCATATGCAGAAGGTTCTATAAAATAATGACTTATGTATAAACAACTCAATGCGGTTTAAAATCCTCTGATGGCCACTTAAAGATATCAACTGGGGCGTAGATCCACTTGGAGATTTAACTGAAGCTATTAATAGAAGATCGAATCTTATTTCTCTGTTACGTAGGCTCCCATTGATGACACGATCCTCCCATGTTGACAACTGGCCAGCCACCTTTATCCCTTTCGCAACTCAACTATGGCTGGTGTCCATCTCTACTTTACTCCATGACAATGTACACTATCTGTTTTAAATACATGCATTAGAACTGGTAGTGATGATGTTACACGCGGTCTTCACATCGCATATCACTCTGGAAGATGGCTTCTGCCAAAATGGAATGATGACCACTGAAAAGATGTTTTCCACTCTCCCTTATGCAACAATAATTAGTAGAGAGCATGCTAACATACCTAAAATTTGCTTAAATCTATTTAGTAGTGTGGACAAAAATAATGGAATCAATATGGGGAGAGACAACGTGCTGCTTAATACAGAGATTTATTCGGATTCTCAATCGCATGTATGAAAAAGGAATTTCCTCTATACTCAAGCATGTTTTCTTGGGTGCCAACGGTCTAAACGTGTCCCTCTAATTTCAAAGATTTTCTTATATCTACTGTTTCGTATATAAATTTTACCAGGCTTAAAGCCTTGTCCAAGTGCTTGATAGCTCTCCGCAGCATTTTTTATCAGCTGATGTTATTATCTCACCCATGCATATGTAAAGATTGTCATCTCTTCCATCATATAGTCCCCCAGAATTATCCACTTTGATAGTCCCAATACTCTGAAATAAGTAAAAAATGAGAAGAGTGAACAGACAATTGGATGTATATCCCAAGTTTTGAGAGAGTTTATGCTTTACAAAGGATTGTCGATCATGCATCTATTGAAGACTAATGTTATTGTCAAGCTGGACGTCTTTAATACGACAGAGACCCTCCTTCATGCCATTTATTTTGTAATGTAGAATTTAAGAGTCTCAACACCTCTCAATGCATCTGAGATTACCTCAAACAATTCTAAAATATCACCCCATTTTGCAGTTGGAACATGAACTTTCTTGTCAGAAATCAATTTTACCCAGGAAGGAGTTTCGGATAGATGCAAACTTTTGCTGAACAACTGGGTGCATCTTGCAGTTGCCTCCTTTCCAACTTGCAATGCTTCTGATGGTTTATCAATTGCTTTCAGATCTGTATCAAGTTGTCTTACTAACTCTTCTAGGGCCTTCCTCCAATTATCATATTGAATAACTTGACGTGAAATTGCTTTTCTGACCAATCTTCTCTGCTGGACTGAAAGCCTCAAATATTCACTAACCACCTTCAATGAATCAAAGGTTATAGAATTTCTTTCACTTGGTTCAGAAAGAAGTGCATGTTGGACAGAATCATTTAATGCACATGAATTCTGCATTAGCAACCTAGAGGCAATAACATTTTGAGCACTACACTTAAATTCTTGCATTTCATGCCTGATCCTGACATCATAAACAACTGAATTGTCATCTACTTTGGCTAGCCTTTCATCTACCAGGTCGACATTTCTAAGATCCTTTCCCAAGCTACCTGGGATTGAAGAGGTACTTTCATCCTGTTTAGACAATTAGGCACCTTTTATCTGTTTCTTTTGGTGGTATCTATGATCATGATTCAAAGCAGAGCCATTACAGTATTCCCTGGTTTTCATCTCTTTGACAGTCCTGGAAGAAAGGGGCCAATATGAGCATTCCTGTGGGCAAAGAAACATCACTTTCACATATGTATTCCATACTCTCGAGGAAGATTCAACACGCACAAGGGAAGACATCCTCTAATTTATCTTCATTTTACCCGTCAAGGCATTCAATCTGGCAATGTACCTTCCCTTGTATCACTCCAAAAAGTTCTATATAATATTATCATCATCAAAAAGGGGTTCCTTTGGCTACCTTCATGTTGATGCTATTGATTGTGGAACTCCTCTGATGTTGGTGATATTGATTGTTGAACTCCTCTTCCATGGCCTTAACAAAAATTTACTCATCCCTTGAAGAAAGTTAGCATATAGAGAAAATTGAATCTGCGTTTCTTCATTTGACCACCGCGTTTCCTTTCGATCAGCTATGTGACATGTGTGATAATCCTTAAATATTGTGTGACTCTAACCACTAGTCTTCCGTCTCAATTATGAAGCGCAAAACTATGCTAATTGCTGAATTGCAGAGCATCCTCACATAAGTGATATGCATGCTGGACATGGCCACAAAGCTCCTTCTGTAGTTCTGCCTCTAATCATGCCCTCAATTTCCTAATAATTACACAGGTATGCTGCACCATTCTAGTTCTATTCCAATTCTTACCCATACACCCATTTCATACTCTGCAATCACTTCAAAGTCCAACTTCAATTTCTGCCAGAAGTATTGCCTGCAAGTGCAAGCTGCGTAGCATGCTTGTGGTTAGTTCATGTAAATCTTTCCGTGTGCCCACTGCTTTAAGTACCCACATGTATACATGCCACTGTCATGCATCTGTAAGCCCTTTATGTAAATGCCAACTTTTTGTTTCGTTTGAATGCAGAGATAGGAGCTAATGGAACTGCTGCCATTTGAAGAGCTGGAGAATTTGATACATATTCTAAAAAAAAACACATTTAATGATTTCTTCTTCAAAACAGGGTTTTGAAGAAGAATCAATCTCACACTGACATAAGATGGAGTCTAACAAGCACCACATTATTGTGGCCCTTTCCAAATATTAGAAATAAGAGGACTGATGGCATATCAACTTGCACTACCTAGTCACATTCGAGTTCATAATGTATTTCATGTCTCATTCTTAAATAAATATGTATACAAACCTAGACATATTTTAAACTGAAAGGAGGTGTAGGTAAAAAGAATGTTAAATTCTTTTGTTTTGGTTGTTTCTGTTCTTTTTCTTTGAATATATGTGTGTGTGTGTGTGTGTGTGTGTGTGTGTGTGTGTGTGTGTGTGTGTGTGTGTGTGTGTGTAATTCCCAATGTATAATTTAACGACAAAGTGATGGTTGTGAACAAATAGAACTGGATGGGGAATTTCTAGTAGAACCTGTGTATTCTCGAGCAAAGAGAAAAAACACTATGGAGGTGAATTATGACCCATGTTAAAGTGGAGTGGAGGCACTTTAGCCTAGAAGAGGCCACTTGGGAAGATTTCGAACTTATGTGAGTAGCATATCTGGTTTCAAAGTCAACACTTAACATTGAGGACAATGTTCCATATTAGAGGGGGGAGATGTAACACCCCCAGGTATCGTAAATAATGTTTTTTTTTTACTATTCAAACTCAGTAAACAATGAGTTTATAAAGAAGAATAATAATAATATTAAATGGGAATTGGTTGATTTATTTGAGAATTAAAAATTGACAATATGGGAATTCACAAGAAAAGGCCAAGAATGAGATTGCAGGTACCAGACAGTTGAGATAGTTACTACCTTCTCTCTCTCCCTAGAGAAAGAATATAAGTGGGAAAAGAAGGTCAAGGAAAGCAAGGGGGAGAAGCTGGAGGCACTCAGAAAAAGAGAAGGTAAAGTATCATTTATCTGGTAGGATGCTACTAGTAAGGTGCCCTTAAGTTGGTCTGAGAACTAGTGGAGGCCTTGCAAAGGATTCCTAGCTGGGTTGGACCCTGATGCTAGAGAATAGACCTTAGAGGTCACTATCTACTTTGTTCTTCTAGACGATGAATGCTCGAGAGGAGAACTTAGACGTAGTTTCTGGTTATCGTGGTTGGGAGGATAGGTCATTCTTCCAAGGAATTCCCCTATTGTCAATTATTTAGATAAGTGTGATAATTATATAATTGCAGGGTAGACACTTATTTTTTTTAATATAAATGTCTCAAACAGAATAATAGAGAGCTTCAACTATGTGTTCCATAATAAGTACAAGTGTTGGATATTAAAAGAAAACAAAATACTAAATAAAAAGAGAAGTTAATCTTGTATTCAAATGGAAAGCATGAACGTTTTATATTCTGTAGCAGAGGAATAATTGATTTTGATATAATCTAGATAATCTTGGTATGCAACCTTAGATTGGCCTAATGAGAAAGACCTTTACTAATAAGGCAGGAGGCATAATGGCTTATTTCATACCCTAGGGTTGATAGTTGACAGTGCACACTAACAAAACTCAGAGAAGTGGTAATCACTTGTAGAATGGAATAGAACTGATCTTCCCAACACTTTAATTATGATTAATATAATTCTATATCTTTTTAGTGTGGCAAAAGGACCAAAATGGCAAGAAGGTCGTAAGTCCTTTACTCTAGAAGAAAGAGAGATAGTAAGTTTGTGTTTGGTAAGGAAAACCAACGCAAAGGTAATAATGACTTAAATATGTGAGGACATATTTGGTTCTTGGGTCAGGCCATAGGAGACAACCAACCAGAATCTATTTTGGCCCCCAGTAGAGTCAAACAATGCATGTGTTCGAAAGAAATAAGAAATTACTTTAAGAAAATTAATACAACCATTAGTCGATACATCAAACCCTCATAATCATGGAACCATTTCAGACTTAAGAATTGCAGATCTAATAAAATACAAAAGACTGAAATTATACTCCATAATCATTCATATTAAATTGCTTAACTATATTTAGTAATTGACAACCAAATGGATTTCAATTACAGGTGAACAACCCCTGAGAATATACATAAAATATAACTGTAATTCTAATAAACATAGCCCAACTCAAATGTTAGGGTTACACTTCAACAAAAATACTACAATGATGTAGAGCATAAGCAGTCATGTCTCCAACCCTTGAGGGGATAATTGTACGGAGAAAGAAAAGGCACTTAAGCTAAATCTGAGCACCATGAAATTGAGAAAGAGTTGGTATTTTCCAAAAACCTAGAGAGGAGGAACACCATCAAAATTAGGATGAGATGGAGTTGAAACCCTGAAGGTTGAAGTAATATCCATGGTCAAGGGGCAAAAAATATACCTGCATCAAGGAAGTGATGGAAATGAGCACCATAACAAAAGAGAAGAATTATCAAAAACATGTTTTCTTTACCTAATAGAAATTAAATAGAGGAAAAGTTGAGAAGGTGGCGCCGACATAAGACAACCATACCTGTAGGAAATCTGTGTAGAAGGAAAGAAACCCTTAAAATAATTAGCACCCTCCACACGTTCCCAGAAGAAATATACCATAATAGAGAGACCATTCCACCCCACACGTGACCAAAGAGTCTGAAAGGCTATTGCTGAACTTTAGTGCTGGAGGTGACTGTCAAGATTAAGAAAGGGCGCGAGGGATTGAAGTTGTTCTACAACAATAGTAAGTGAATCAATGTTTGGAAATTGTTTTGAAACTAAAAGAAATAATAACATAGCCCAAAAAAAGAACTAAAGGGAATACCTATGTGCCAAGCAGGTTAATTTCCTCCTTCTCGTAGAATATGGAGCAGAGCCTCTCAACCAAACAGAAAGAGAAAATGATGGGCAGAACAACAGTGAAAAACAGGTAGTTACCATATTTAGTATTGAGGAAGCCTAGCCATTAGATACAACCCTAGCTAATCGATGTTCAGATCGGCACCATGTGCCACATTGCATAGATTAAGAGAGTTCAATGGAGAAAAGGGAACTAGGTGTGAACGATGACTTGTCTCATAAGCATGGTCACACATTATACCCATGACTTTGTATAAACTTTATTATGTGTTAAAAAATTTCATTCCACTATAATGAATAAAATTTCCAAGAGGTACTCCCAGGGGAGTTTCGCCGAACACCTTAGGTTAAGAAACCATATTGTGTGGTTAGGTCCAATGATCTATATCTAGTCATTCGATAGTTTATTTATTTTACATGTTATAATAGTTATTTTTGTGCAAGGTAATAACAACAAGATAACTCATGGGTTTTTTGTATTAAGAGGTAAATAAAGGTAAAAAACAATTGTGTGTTTTTGTTATTGGGAAGTAAGTACGCTTGTCACATCTTACAAGTGGTATCAAAGTACCACAGGTTCAAAACTGTGGCATATTTAGGTACACTAGATTAACAAATGTGTCATGATGCACAAAAGGGAGACAGGATGGAAAGAGGAGCAATATTTACACAATCGACAGGATGAGAAGGATTTGATCCTTTAGTTAAAGGTAACCCAAAAATGTGGGTTCAAATGGGGGAGGAATCCTACAACACCAATGAGATGTTATTTGGAGATGTACAACAATTACAAACATAAATGTAAACCTTAAGAACTCATAATGAGAGATTGAAGATCGAACAAGAAAGAATTTTGAAAAGTCTCTCTGATAGATAGAATCAGAGGAATCCCAACCCTAGTCTTGACGATGAAAACATAAAATAAATGCATCATCAAAGAGGAGAACATTTAGAATCTAAAGGGGGACAAAACCGTAACGAAGAAGGATCTGATAATATCTATTAGGGTAAGGGAAACATAAGATAGAAAGTTGAACTTAAAGTGGAGCTCAAAAATATTAAACCCCTAACATTCGATGGGAAATGGAGGAGAGCGTTGAGGCCTGGCTAATCAATATGAACAAATACTTCCAACTAGATGAATACGGTGACAATTTAAAAGCTAGGTCAGTGATCTATTAGTTACAAGGCAAGGTTACTTTGTGGTGGGAGGAAATTAATAATGTGTAGGGAATTGATGAGTAAGAGAGACCCTGGGATGGTTTTCAAAAACATTTTAAAGATAAATATCTGAAGAAATTATTCTATGATGAAAAATCTAAAGAGTTCCATGAGTTGAAGTTGGGAAAAATGACAATGGATGAATTTGTCACTAAGTTTACCTCCTTCTTGCATTATTTTCCCTACATTCAGGAGGAGAAGGCGAAGGCACAATTCTTTGTCAGTAGCTTACCAGTATTCATGAAAGAGCGAATAAAGTTTGATAACCTTTGATAACCCTAGAATGATGGGTGAGACAATCCATAAATCTTGAATCTATTATTAACAAATGAAGGAAAAAAGTGACAATGGGAAAAGTTGATCGAATAAAGAGGGATATAGGAATTTCTAGAATTCCAAAAATGTTAAAAATGTCAATATGAGGAGTGTGCACAAGGGTGGGAAAAATAAAAATCCCAGGAGAAAGCAGTAGAATTTTAGACTGCGGAATGAGTCTAAGAAGACTAAGGTTTCCAACAAGCCAGAGCCAACTCAGTCACAAAATCCTCCTCTGTAGTGTCGAGGCTATGGAGAACCTCATTATTATAAAAGTTATCCACATCTCAATAGAGCATAACTAAATGTTAATATACAAGAAGCTTCCATGGTAGGAGAGGTGGTAAGAAGTATACCAAGGATTAATGTTGCATTGGAGTATTGTCAAGACGAGTACTAGCCTACAACGATAGAACTATAAATTAAATTAGTTAATTGTATTGTCACTATTTTAATAGATCAAGGGGCTATTCTAAGCTATATCAGTCCAAAAATAGTTGAAAATTGTCAGTTACAAGCCAAAGGGTATATACGCCCAAGTGTGTCGCCTTAGAGAGCCCCTGTGATGTTCGTAAAGAAGAAAGATGGAAATTTACGATTATGCAACCATTATAGGAAATTAAAAAATTAATAGTTAAAAATAATTACCCATTGCCAAGAATCGATGATTTATTTGATCAAGTCAAGCATGTCATTGTGTTCTCTAAAATTGATTTATGATATGGCTATTATCAAATCAGAGTAAAGGAGGAAGATATTTATAAGACAACATTTAAGACTCAATACGGGCATTATGAATCTTTAGTTTTTCCATTTGGACTTACTAATGCCCCAACAACATTTATGAGTCTGATGAATGGTATCTTCCTATTCTACCTAGAAAATTTTGTTTTATTTTTTATTAACAATATTTTAATTTATTCCAAGAACTTAGTAGAACATAAGGAACGCCTTCGAATAGTGTTGTAAACACTGCAAGAGCATCAACTATGCGCTAAGTACAAAAAATGTGAATTTTATGAGGAAATACAATACATAGGTCATATAATTTCATCTAAGGGGATAGCTGTGGATCCCAAGAAAATCAAGACCATCATGGAATGGCTCATTCCAAATAATGTGGCAGATATTTGATCTTTCATGGGATTGGTAGGGTATTATTGTAGCTTTATAGAAGGGTTCTCTAGAATAGCTCACCCTATAACTTCCTTGTAGAAGAAAGGGAAATTTTTTAATTGGATAACAGATTGTCAACATAGCTTCGGCTAGTTAAATAATTTATCGACCACAACCCCTATACAAAAAATTGCAGACCTTGCGAAAGAATTCATAGTTTCTACTAATGTGTGCCAAGAAGGGGTAGTTGGGGTCCTCATGTAGGAAGGCATGGTGATGGCATATGAGTTACATAAGTTAAAAGATCATGAGAAAAGGTAGTGTACCTATGATCTAGAATTAACTTTAGTGGTTCACAATTGGAAGATGTGGTGACACTATTTACTAGGCAAGAAGTTTAGTTTAATGACCAATCACAAGAAGTTGACTAGTTTCTTCAAACAACCTAATTTCAATGCATGACAAGCTTGGTGGACTGTATTTTTTAGTGAGTTTGACTTTAATATAAAGAATTTGAAAGGAAAGGAAAACTAGGTATTTGTGGCTTTATGTAGGAGGGTAGAATTTGTGTATGAGTTCTCCTACATTCACATTGAAATTTGTTTTTCTAAGCAAATTAAAGAAGTTGCCTTAAAGGGTCTCAAATGAATTTTTTTATGGCAGCAAGCAAAGTTGGAAACCAGATCTGGAAATCAATTTGAATATGGAATAAACAAGGAGAAATTATAAACATTTAACATGAGAGTGTATGTCCCTAACCAAATGGCCATAAAACAAATGATTTTAGATGAATTTCCTAGAAGTCCATATGATGCACATCTAGGGTATCAGAAATTGTTTTATGCAATTTCTGGCCAGGAATGAGAAAGGATATTGCAGATTACTTGGTGAAGTGTTTGTAATATCAACAAGTCAAAGCTGAACACCAACACCCAGCAGATTGCCTCATCCCTTATCTATGTTAGAATGGAAGTGGGATTTTATTACCTTGGACTTCTGTAACACCCTCCTCCCACATCTACTGAAGTAATAAGCCAACCTGGGTAAACACGTGACAAGAAGTTACTATGATATGATTCGACTCCCTATGTGTTATTTAAGGAAGTGGAACTGGTAGAACACATCACACAGACCTTCCACATCAGCAACAAAACTCCCAGGAGCCATCCCAACCATTAAGGTACTCATCTCTTGAGACCAACTAAATTTTTAATACATCAAACCCCTGGAAATTCGCTTAATATGGACCAACATGAATCCAAGAAGCTCAAACGCTCCTACAAGAAGGAAAATAGAGCATCTGAATTTTTTCCCCTATGTTGTACTTGCGTCTTTAGGATTTATGCCACTTTTTTAGGCCCAAAGCTGAGGTCACTGCCCAAAACTCAATGGCACCTTGAAAAATTAATTTACACAACAAAATAATGATACATTTACAACAACATTGACAAGGAATAGACTGGAACCCCACTAGCGATGATAGACATTTCGTCAAACATAAATCACAAATTTGAAATCTACAGGTATTAACGACATAATTGAGCATAGGGGTCTCATAATTATTAGAAAAATCACTAAGAAGCATTGATTCCTCAACGCATTAGCTGCAATTTCATCTATTATGCCATGGATACATTGTTCATTCATTTACAAGTAAAAACATGATGAGATCCATATAGAGCCAATGTCATAATACATGCTCATAACTAGCATAATAACAACAAAAATACCAAGGAAACAACATCCATATAATCCACATATAAACCAATAAAATACCCATGAAGTAAAAAGAAGAAATAACCTCATATTATTGATGCAAAGACCAACCAATTTCACAACTTCCATGAACCACCTGACCATAGGCATGGTTGAGCCAAATCTCTCTTCAGCTAGTCACCCCCGTGCCATATTCCAAGCACAAATGTGGGATCTTGTTTTTGGAAAATTTAGTGTTTTAACAAACGCCAAATCTCTCTTCAGCTAGTCTAGAAACAACAACCAAAGTAATTCGCTACCTTTTCTTTAATCAACAGATAAGAGAGGTAAGAGGAGAAACCAACCTGTAGCTTTCGATTGCTCCCTCTCTCCTTTGACCGATACCGCCGCTCCTTTCCATGCTTAAATCGCTTGGAAAGTACATGCACACAATTCGAGACAGAAACCCATCAAAGCATACAATAAAGATATGTTCATTAAAAATATCATAGAATCGAGAATATGATATACATCATATAATAACATGAATGGAAAAAGCTTTGAATTCTTTATTGATAGAAGGAAAGATTACAGCCCATGAATTTTCATGCTTGATTCAGTGTCTTCCTTCCAGTTCAATCCCTTCTCTCCTCATGAAGCAACAATTTGACATCATTACAATACTCTTACTAATCTCATTCAAACAACATTTCCTTAGCTCGAGAAATTCCAACCCAGACCAGCCTTTGAATGCTTGATCAATTTATAGCTGAATGGAGGAGGTTAAGCCATTAATGGCCTTCATGAATGCTCTACCAAATTTGGGAAGTGGTTCCATAGAGGAAGGGATAATGGATTGAGGTGCATTCATCCTCTTCCTCATCCAAATGCAAGCTCAACCAACTTGGAAACTTCTAGAAGTATCCATTGGATGAGGAATCCAATGGATTCATTTAAAAAATTAGTTGAAACTCGCTCAGCACAGGTGAAGCAAAGGCTAAGTGCACTGCAACACACCCAGTCAGTGCAACTCCTACATTTCAATGTAGCCTGATAGAAGGCTACCTACGCTGATCTCCTTAGGGACACTTTTTGGATGAATGGTGTCATGGAAACAATTGGGAGGAAAGCATGATGTAGGTTGATCTCATTAGGGAATGAAGAAAACTCAATTAGGGATGATGGACCCTAATAGTACTAATCTGGAAGTCGGGGTTGATGTGCCCAAATTAACCCGTAACAGTTGCCCCTTAAAGCATGAAGTCAAAAATAAACATGTCGAGTGAGATGCTTTACCTTTTAGAGAGAAGGTTTCGAAGTGGAAGGTGACCTGCATCAATTACAATACAAATATCATGATAATTTGGTTTTTTCTCATGAACTAGTTAAGGGAAGGCATACCCATTCTCAACTTATAAACTGTTGGGTTGTGTTACATTCTTTCCATGACTAGCCCATGTAGTTAACCAAGGGGTTAGAAGGGGGGCGAAGCCCCCCCTTCGTTGCACTGATTGCGTAGCAGGGGGAGTCACAAGGGGTTTGAGGGGTGTAGGTAACCCCACTCTATGGGGTCTGGGGCAGTAGCCTGGAAAATTTTGGTTTTGGACCCTATGTTAGGTTGGGCGGACCCACCTATGGTTTTGTGCATGATTTTTGCACATGGTTTTGGACGCGATGGGTTCTGATCAATGGTTTTGGATGAAATGGCATTTGGTCCATGGTATTGGATGCTTCAGCATGTATAAATATGTATTGTAACACTGAAAGGGACATAATGAAAAATCAAGCTGGTAGTCTCGATTTTGGGATCCAAGGGAAAATCTCTGTGTATATGTGTTTTATGTGTTATGCTCTCACATTTTTTATTTTCTATGTTTTAGAATTCGTATGCAGGTAATTTCTGTATAGGGTTAAAACTTACATTTGGTATCAGAGCCATTTTGGCTTCAAGGGGACGCCTTTGTTGCTGAGGGGTTCCCCTTGGGCCTGTGGTAGACCCTGTTTAGTGGGAGATCCGTGAGATCGATTCTGGTGGTGAAAGAAGATGGCAAGTAGTTGAAAGATAGAGATTGAGAAATTTAATGGTCAGAGTTTTGAGTTGTGGAAACTCAAGATGGACAACCTGTTGGTGGATAAAGATTAGTGGATCACGGTAGATCCGGGTACTAAACCAATGGGAGTGTCCTATGAAGAATGGAAGAAGTTGGATCAGAAGGAAAAGAGCACAATATGTTTGTGTGTCTCAGATTTAGTATTGCTGAATGTATCAGAGGAAGCTACGGTGAAGGCTTTGTGGGACAAGTTAGGGACATTGTACCAATCTAGGTCTCTGGCGAATAAATTATTCCTGCGAAAAAAGTTGTATAACCTAAGGATGAAAGATGGAGACTCGGTGATAGAGCATATGAACGTATTTAATACTGTGGTAAGTCAGTTAGCATATGTTGATATTAAAATTTCAGATGAAGATAAGTGCACAGTTTGTTGTGTTCTCTACCAGATTCATGGGATAGTCTGGTTATTGCAATAGGTAGCAATGGAATTTCCTTGTATTTTGATGAAATAGTCTCATCCTTGTTGATGAAAGAGATGAGACAGAAAAATATGGAGAGCCAGAATGGTGATGCCTTGTCTGTATGATAACGGTCCCAAAATAGAAACAAAAATAAGTCATCGAGTGGGAGATCTAAATCTCCAGGAAAACATGTAAAGGTGGTGTGCTGGAAATGCAAAAAGGAAGGACTCTACAAAAGGGACTGTAAATCTAAAGCTCTTGATAAAGGAAAGGGATTTGATGATGCTCCTTCTGCAGAGGTGAAAACCACCTCAGATGAAGGTGGGGATGTGTACTTGGCTTCTTCAAGTACACATGTAGATCATTAGGCATGGTTGATTGACTCAGGTGCATCCCTTCACTTCACTCCCCATAGGGAGTGGTTCTGCGAGTATGAGAAATACAATGGTGGTGATGTCTTCTGAGAGGATGATAAGAAGGCTAGAATCATTGGTTGCAGAAAAGTAAAGTTGAAGCTGGAAGGTGGAATGGTTAGAACACTTACGAGTGTTCTACATATTCCTGCATTGGCCAAAAACCTAATTTTTGTAAGCAAGATGGATGATGCAGGTGCAAAAACAGTGTTCAAGAAGGATACCTACAAGATGGTTCGGGGAGAACTAATATTGATGTGGGGAGTTCTAATTGGAACTCTATACAAACTACAAGGTAGCATGGTTGTTGATGGGAGCAATAGTTCTATGGTTCTTGAATGTGGAGTAGAAAATTTAGTGGTCTTTGGAGAGAAGACCATGATGTGGCATCAAAGGCTTGGACATATTGGAGAGAAGGGCCTTCAAATACTTCATGGTAAATGTATGGTAGAAGGTATGAGTAATAGCTCTCTGGATTTTGATTTATGTGAAAATTTTGTATATGGGAAGCAGAATCAGGTGAGTTTCCCCTCTGGTGGTAAGAGGGAGAAACAAATATTAGAGCTTGTGCACAATGATGTGTTTGTACCTATGAAGGTTCCATCACTGCGTAAGTCTATGTACTATGTATCATTTATAGATGACTTCTCAAGGAATACATGGATATATTTCCTTAAGAAGAAATTTGAAGTCTTTGACAAGTTTAAAGAATTTAAGGCTTTGGTGGAAATCTAGATGGAGAAGAAGATAAAGGTGTCAGGGACAGATAATGGTGGAGAGTTTTGCAGTAAGGAATTTGAAGAATTCTGTAAGAAGTGTGGTATAGCACGACAGAAGACTACTCCATATACACCGCAACAAAATGGAGTTGTAGAAAGAATGAACAATATGTTGATGGAAAGGGCAAGAAGCATGCTCAATGGTGCTAGGTTAGGACAAGAATTTTGGGCAAAGGCAGTGGAGACAACATGTTACCTGGCCAACTGATCACCTTTATCGGTGTTGGAGGATAAGACTCCACAGCAGGTATGGACTGGAAAGAAACCATCTCTTTCACATCTGAGGGTATTTGGATGTGATGCATATGTACATGTTCCAAAGGAGAAATGAACCAAGTTGGATAGTAAATCTGAAAAGTGCATCTTTATTGGGTATAAGGATGGTTTAAAGGGTTATAAGCTTTGGAACCCAGTAACAAGGAAGGTTGTGTACAACCAAGATGTGGTGTTTAGAGCTAAAGGAACCTGAGAAAATAGAGTTTGAGCTAAAGGAGGAAGAATCAGACTCTACAACAGAGGAGGAATCTGAAGATGAAGAGCCACAAACTCTAGGTGTGAGAAGATTAGTTCGAGAAAGAAGGCAGCTAGAAAGGTATAGTCCATCTACTTTCTGTTCCAAATTTTGCTTTGTCTGTTACTGATGATGATCCCAAAACTGTGAAGGAAGCAGTCGATTCAGAGGATGGAAAACTCTGGAAAGTGGCCATGGTTGATGAAATGGCATCTTTGCACAAAAATGAGGCTTGGGATCTGGTGGAGTTGTCGGCTGGAAGGAAACCCATTGGCAGCAAATGGGTGTTCAAGAAGAAGACAAATGCAGAAGGGAAGGTGGAGAAATACAAAGCTCGGTTGGTAGCAAAAGGTTATTCCCAGGTGCCGGGAATTGATTTTGGTGATATTTTTTCTCCTGTTGCCAAGGTAACTTCTATTAGATTACTTTTATCTGTTGCTGCTGCTTTTGATTTTGAGGTAGAACAGATGGATGTGAAGACAACATTTCTTAACGGGGATTTGGAAGAGGAAATCTACATGAAGCAACCTGAAGGCTTTGCGGTGAAGGGTAAGAAAGAACTAGTATGCAAGTTAAAGAAGTCTCTGTATGGTTAAAACAGTCACCAAGGATGTGGTATCAGAAATTTGATACATTTATACAGGGACTTGGCTTCACCAGAAGCAAAGCAGATCATTGTGTGTATTTTAAATTAATTGGTGACCGTGTTATTTATCTTGTCTTGTATGTTGATGATATGTTGTTGGTTGGAAATGACAAAGAAATTATCCAGGATTTGAAGACCCAATTGTCCTCCAAATTCGACATGAAAGATCTCGGTGGTGCAAACTATATTTTGGGCATGGAAATTAAAAGAGATCGGGCAAAGAGGAAGCTCTGGTTAAACCAGAGGAAGTATGTCGAGACAATATTGCTGAGGTTTAATATGCAGGATAGTAAACTGGTGAAGGTTCCTATTCCTATAGGTGTAAAGTTATCTGCTGAACAATGTCCCAAGACACAAGAAGAGGAAGAGGACATGTCCCGTGTTCCATATGCAAGTGCAGTCGGTATCTTGATGTATGCCATGGTCTCTACTAGACCAGACATTGCACATGCAGTGGGAGTATTGAGCAGGTTTATGTCAAAACCAGGGAAGGAGCACTTGACAGCAGTGAAGCGGGTTTTCCGGTATTTGAGTGGCGCTAGTGATTATGGTTTGTGCTACCAAGGAAGACCAGGATTGGACAGAGTGTTGGATATCCGTGGCTTTGTTGATGCAGACTGGGCTGGAGATCTGGATCAGAGAAGATCTACAAGTGGGTATGTGTTTAACCTATTTGGAGGTGCAGTCAGTTGGATGAGTAAGAAACAATCTGTAGTGGCACTTTCAACTATAGAGGCAGAATACATGGCAGCCACTCATGCAAGCAAGGAAGCAGTTTGGTTGCAAAAATTGTGTTCAAGTATGGGGTTAGTACAAGGAGCTATAAGGATAGACTGTGACAGCCAAAGTGCAATTTTCTTGGCAAAAATCCCTGCATATCATTCAAAGAGAAAGCACATTGATGTTTAGTATCACTTTGTGAGGGATATGATAGAAGACAAAAAGGTGTTGCTAGTAAAGGTGGACACTTTGAAGAATACTGCAGATGCATTGACAAAATTTGTGAGCTCTGAGAAAGTTCTCTTGGTGTAGAGAAACAATGGGCATTGCAGGGCTCTATAAATGACTAAGCTCTCTTGTGGCCCCCTATGGAAAGAAAACAACAAGTGGGATAATGTTGGGTTGTGTTATATTTTTTCCATGATTAGCCCACATAGTTAACCAAGGGGTTAGAAGGGGGTGGAGCCCCCCCTTCGTTGTGCCAATTGCGTAGCGGGGGGAGTCACAGGGGGTTTAAGGGGTGCAGGTAACCCCACTCTATGGGGTCCAGGGCAGCGGCCTGGAAAATTTTGGTTTTGGACCCTATGTTAGGTTTGGTGGACCCACTTATGGTTTTGTGCATGATTTTCGCACATGGTTTTGGATGAAATGTTTTTCGGTCCATGGTATTGGATGATTTAACATGTATAAATATGTATTGTAACATTGAAAGGAACATAATGAAAAATCAAGTATGTAGTCCCAGTTTTGGGATACAGGGGAAATCTTTGTGTATATGCGTTTTATGTGTTATGCTCTCGCATTGTTTATTTTCTGTGTTTTAGAATTCGTATGCAGGTAATTTCTATACAGGGTTAAAACCTACATAAACTTTCATTACATGTATAAATATAGTCATCTATAGATATAGACCAATGAATGGATGACCATGAATGTAAGGCCATTTGTATATTTGATATAGTACTCCTGAAAATATATCACAACCCGGATGGATGAAACTAGTTTCAGGATCTTCAATCTCGTTCAATCTTTTGCTCAAGTACAAGTCTAACCATGTGAATAGATGATTTGAAGTCAAACATGCAGAAACATCGTCTGATTACCAGCCAGTGATGTAAGCTGTTAACAGATGCAAGAGGAATCACCAATGATGATGATGACCCTCAAGGTACTGCAATATATTTCACATGGTGTGAGTAAATGATTTGATGTCGAACACCATATGAATTCTTTCAGTTGAAGGCTAGTGATGTCAACCTACTGCTGGAAGTGAGAAACCTACCATTGATGTATGCAAGCTTCAAGGTACTGAAGGGGTGTTTCTAAGTTAACTTCTTGGATGATGTGATGATGTCGACAAGAAGCAACTCGTCACAAGAGGGCCTTGATGTATCCCTCGTCAATGACACGGAACTAGGTAAATGATTTTGGAGATGAAACATTAACTTACGACACAAAGTTCAAGAATGGCGAGCATGAAAATGAAGGCTTACTGTATTGCAAAGGATGAAGTTTTAAACTAAATGACTTCTCTTGAACATATCAGTGACACTAAAGTGAATTGGTAGCATTGACCCAAAACAAAGTGATGGATGGTATGATAGACCAACGACGTGATAACCATCAAGCTGAATGACCCAACCCACATAGTCACGGTGATGAGGTGAAAGTGTCATGTTTAAGAGTGACCTGCTACCATAAAGTATTCTTGGCTTTTCCCATTTTCCCCAATCATTTATGACCAGTACCTATTTATTTTTTATCAGGCTTGAGGAGGATAACATATGCTTGTGGTATAATTCCACCCTTTGGGTGAATCCATCGCTATTTGATGTTTTAACGAGTCTAGCGAAGGTGAAACTCGGTCTTGTATAGATGGACAAGGTTGTCACTTTTTAATTCTTTTAACGAGTTTAACGACAAAGATAACTCGATCCTTTTCACATTTAGGGAGTCTAAAAAAGGACTGAAAGAAAACTCCACAAGTTCTTTTTCCAAATTTGTCTCTCAAGTCTGAAAAAGCATAAAACAATACAAGAGAGAACCTATTGATCATGTTTGATCAACGAGTACCTTTTTCGTAGTTAATCTAACTCAACCCGAAGAAGGGGTAAAACTATACCGAGTAGATATCAATTCTAATCCATTAACAAAATAGAAATGACAAGTGCTCGACAATCTTTTCATGTTGAGAGAGTCTAAAAGAAGCTTAAAGAGGACTCGGTTTTGAGGAGCGAGTGCTGTCTAGGGTAGCAACCGGTTCCGGTGATGTTGGAACTTCTCAAAACATGTGGATTTATGTGAAGAGGTTGGCTAATAAGACCACTAATTGCAACTCCTCAAAAAAGGGTAAAACAACCAAGTGAAAGCGTATGATCGGCCAAAGGGATGGTGGTAATGGGATGAGAACAACCAAGGCTCATCTGAAGAAAAAGACTGATAGAATGGAAATCACGAGGGTTAAAAATGGAAATGGGTTCATTTCTGGACAAGCTTGAACCATTGGGAACTATGCTTGGATTTCGTTTCATGTTTACACAAGCTTGAAATGAAAAACTATGCTTGAATTGGTTTACATGCCCCGAGCATGATGAAAGGGAGAGTCTCCTATAACTAGATGGAAGTCACTGCGGTGAAGTAGGACAATTATCCAACACCTTTTTGGCTTTGTCCAGATAGGGACAAAGGTGAATGGGGTGATTCCCTTAACATAACCTATAGGGAAACTTTAAATTTACCATTAGGTGCATGCCCCCCAAGCTTCATTACATTCACCTAAGTAGACTACTCAAGGCTATCAAGTGGATGGAATGAAGGTTCTTTTATGAGATCAAGTGAAAGACTCAACTAGGATTTTACAAGATCTACTCAAAGACTCGACTTGGAACTTTGCTCCAAGGGACCTTATTTCAGTTTTTTAATGAGCTTGAGACAAGACAAGGAACTCTGCTTAGATTCCTTGTTTCATTTTTTAACGAGGTTGACATAAGACCAGGGACTATCCTCATGGACCTGTTGCATTTTTTAACGAGGTTGACAGAGTAAAAGAACTATCATCATACCCTTGGGTTCATTGTTTAACGAGGTTGACACAAGACAAGGAACTATCCTCGTGGAACTTGTTTCATTTTTTACTGAGGTTGACACACTAAAAGAACCATCCTTGTAATCCTTGTTTCATTTTTTAACAAGGTTGACACAAGACAACGAACTATCCTCGTGCCTGCTTCATTTTTTACTGAGGTTGATGGAGTAAAAGAACTATCCTCGAAGTCAATCACAACTCATAAGAGGTCATTAAGGAGACATTTGGTTCCAATGCCCCCATTACATGATGTACAACATCAATGAATTGATCGTCAGTTGATGTAGGTATAGAACAAGTTGCCACATAATTAACCCGTGGTAGGGATGATACCATTGGTACAAAGGGACCATTTAGGAAGATGGTTGACTAGGAGCTATATTTGGACCAGAAAATGAAAGCTAGTCAATGGTGACAATTCTGCCTTCATGCAGGAAACAAATCACTCAAAAGAGTGTTGAAACAATAGCTCCCATGTCATAAACATAGTCGCACCCTGGAAGTAAATTGTAATTTAAAGGGCTTGGGACTACCATCATGTTCAAATAAACGATTTTTCCTCCAAAAGTAATAGGTAACTGAGGGAGGATCCCTAATGGTTGATTGGTTCCTCTGTTAAAACCCATCATATTATGGGTAACAAGCACAAGCGACAGCAACCAAGCACTTGCCAAGTAGTTTAGGAAAGGATGCTCGCAGATGCACCTTCATCTATAATAGTGCTTGATACAATCATATTACAAACCTGTACTATGATCTAGAAAGGCACATAAGAAGGAAGGTGAAATCCTACCAGTCGATTCCTATCAAAGGAAGTGACTAGACTACTTGGAGGGGGTACTATAGAAATGGGAGAATTAACCCCTTGAGTTATGAGAATAAGAGGATTTTCCTCCTTTCTTGATGGAACAGGAGGACTGCCCCCAAGCTCATTAGAATCTAAAGAAACAAAAAGAACTTGAGTGGTATCATATTCATTCTCTTTGGGAAAGGCATGATTGAATAAAGGTGATATCGAGTCAACTGCTACCTTGACCTGTTGATTTGGGTTGGGTATAGACTCATTGGATTCACTTTCAGAGAGAGTGAGTTTGATGAATGGTTGATTTTGGTCAGTCAATTCATCAACTAGTGAAGGATTAAGGGATAGTTTCTTGTAACTAGATGGAAGTTGTTGTGGTAAAGAAAGATGATTATCCAACACTTTTTTGGCTTCATCCAGATAGGGACAAAGGTGAATGAGGTGATTCCCTTCACATAACCTACATGGAAACTTAACTTCACCCTTCTTTCCATGAACTTTACTAGCACTAGTTGATGGTGTGTCACCAACATGATCTCTAGAAGTTGATGAGACAGGCTGATGTGAACGGGAAGACCATTCTTTTAAGGTTTGAGGAATATTAGGACAATTTCGAAGAAGATGGTTTCCCGCACAAATTTTGCATGGATATCAAATTTTGGGGGCTTGACGGGCAGTTTCTCATCAAATGTTGCATTTAAAACAATGGTTGTTGGTTGCCCCTCTGCTGAATTTTCTTCTTCTTCTTCTACCCTTTCTTCTTCTTCTTAGCCACCTAGTTACTAGTACCAATACTTTCACTAGGTGAAGAGGAAGAAGGGGAGGAAGAAACAACCGAGGAAGAAGGCAAAGGGTCAACTTGAGGTTGATTTTGTCCAGTTGGAGGTGTACTCGATTGTAGAGAAATCACAACATTTTGAACCAAGGAGGTTGTAAACAACCATACTAGCAAGCTAATGGTAAATCCCGATAAGGATAATGTAGTCATGTAAGAAGGACCAATATTTCCAAAAGGAGGAAAAGGACTAGGATTCCCATCAAAGGGAATTCCTTAATCGGTGAACACTGGATTTGTTTCCATATGTTTCAACCTAAGATCAACTAAGGAGCGAGCGTGGAGGATGTTATATGCGGTCAAGTAATTTTTACGACACTGGAACAGAACTTCACATTTTCATTTTTAAAGAGTCGAGAAAAAGCAAAATATGACTCAAGTCGCCTTCGATGTTTAATGAGCCTAAAGGGACAAGTGCTCAGATGATCCTTTTACTTTTAAAGAGTTGAAAATGAATGAAAGTGACTGCTCTGGAAATTCTAGACAAGAGGGTTTACCAAACAAATCACAAAGCTGCAATATACACCTTGGTGATAAATGAAAGAGAAACTACCAAGGATTTTACGTACGACAATCAATCTTCCCGAATGCTATGTTCGGTGCGTTGCGACAGTATAGGGAGCGCAAGTCTGTACTAGCACTTATCGAATCAGAGAGGAGGAATCACCCAACCTCAATGAAAATGATAGCCACTAGGTTTAAAGATGTTGGAACACGTCTCTAGCCTAGACCTATAGATGTTTTCTTTAGGTTCCAATGCATTATTAGATTAATTGATGTAAATTTTAGGTTGATCTTGCTTAAAATTTGCCTTTAAAGGTTCACTGTGAGATGTTTTCCGAAATTCCTAAGAATGCAACTAGAATGAGAAGCACTCTTTCCATTTAATTTCAGCAATGAAAATCCTAGCTATGAGGGATAGAGCATACAAGTACTTTTTGAACAAGAAACAAAGAGCACAATCTAACACAATTTCCTAAACCATTCCTTTCAAGCATTCACAAACTTTAATATGCACAATGCATGTTTTTCTTTTCAGTTTCTCTTAATGTGAATGATGCAATAAGAAAAACTAATGCACAAACGATTCAGAACTCTTTTCATAAAAAATGACAATTTGTGACAATTTCTTTTAAAGGGAAAGCAAGACTATATGAAACTTTCTATTTTAAAGAAATGAAGATTTTCGACACTTTAAATGAAAATACAAATCAAATGCACAAATAAATAAATCAATAATTTATGAAGGAATATTTTACGACACTTCATTTTTCGAAGAAAATGACAATTTTACGACACTTTTCTATCAACAAAAACAATCAATTTATTCTAACTTTGACTATAAACTGATAATGACAAAGAAAACATTAATCGATCCAATCAAAGTAGGGTTGGATTAAGGAGATGAAAAAATTGTTTTAAGAGATAAGACATCATTGATATTCAACAAGCAATTAATCAGAAGAAGTTTGGCAAAAACTCAATCCAAAGGTGGGAATTTAACCTAGGTTTGATCAGCATAGGTCAAAGAGGGGCTAACTGCGCTGCAGAGCATTGTCTCTCACTAAACACTGCGTTGATTTCAATGATTTCAATATTGATCAGCACAGGCCAAAGATGACCTATCTGCACTAATTAGTGCAGGCCAAAGAGGGCCAAACTATGCTGATTAAAATATTCCTTTGTTAATTAGCACAAGTCAAAGAAGGCCTAACTACGCTGCATAGCACTGTCTCTAAGGCTAGCCTGCGCTGATTCCTGTGAGGCCACTCAAGAGTCATCTAACCTCAAATTTTGACCAAAATTCAATGAAAAAGGCTGAATTACAACAAGTAAAGTATGTCAAGGTGTCTAAGGAGGTGATAAGCTACTAAAAGGGTTAAGATTTCTCCCCAATGGAGTCGCCAATTTTTTTTGGGAAAATTTAGTGTTTTAACAAACGCTAACCCTCTAGACTTAGTAGCTAGTCTAGAAACAACAACAAAAGTAATTCACTAAATTTTCTTTAATCAATAGATAAGAGAAGTAAGAGGAGAAACCAACCTACAGCTTTCGCTTGCTCGCTCTCTCCTTTGACCAATTCCACCGCTCCTTTCCATACTTAACTCGCTTGGAAAGTACTTGCACAAAAGCCGAGACAGAAACCCATCAAAGCATATAATAAAGATCTGTTAATTAAACATATCATAGAATCAATAATACGATATACATCATATAATAACATGAATGGAAAAAGCTTTGAATTCTTTATTGATAAAAGGAAAGATTACAACCCATGAATATTCATGCTTGATTCAGTGTCTTCCTTCAAGTTTCGATCCCTTCTCTCCTTATGAAGCAACAATTCGACATCATTACAATAATCTTACTAATCTCATTCAAACAACATTTCCTTAAGCCATTAATGGCCTTGATGAATGATATGCCAAATTTGGGAAGTGATTCCATGGAGAAAGGGATAAGGGATTGAGGTTCATTCATCCTCTTCCTCATCCAAATGCGAGCTCAACCAACTTGGAAACTTCCAAAAGTATCCATTAGATGAGGAATCCAATGGGTTCATTTAAAAAATTAGTTGAAACTCGCTCAGCACCAGTGAAACAAAGGCTAAGTGCACTGTAGCACACCCAGTCAATGCAGTTCCTGCATTGCAATGCAACTTGATAGAAGGCTACCTGTGCTGATCTCCTTAGGGACACTTTTTGGATGAATGGTGTCATGTAAACTCTTGGGAGGCAAGCATGATGTAGGTTGACCTCATTAGGGAATGAAAACAACTAAATTAGGGATTGATGAACCGTAATAGTACTGATCTGGAAGTCGGGGTTGATGTGCCCAAATTGACCTATAACAAATCTCATAAAACACATCAATAAAAAACCTCCAAGGCTTCCAACAACCAAACCACCTCAACCCATTAAACAGTGATTCCACCTCATAGTCGGACATCACAAACGATCACCATATTGGTCTCTACCCAAGCCTTCCAAGACTTCAAAGTGTTTGTTCCAACCAAGACTTCCAGAACTAGTAACTCAACCCACAACCTTCTTTTGGCTTCCAAAGCATTTTTCCAGTCAACACTTCCAAGACTAGAAACTCAACTTACCAATGGCTTCTAGAGTGTTTGTCAAACCAAGACTTCTAGGACTAGTAACTCAACCCAAGTTGTTACAGAGGTTCCAAATATTTTGTCCAACCAAGGCTCAATGAATTAGTAACTCAACCCAAGGTAAAGGAAACATCTGAACCAACCAAAAAAACAAAGAAATGAACCCACAACACCATAGCTATCTAGGAAATGGAAAGTCTAGGCAAATCCACTATCAATCCAAGCAAACCTCCATGTCAATGACAAATCATGACCAATAAACCACATGCATATGTCATGCATGCCAAAACTAGTGAGGAAAACATACCTGCAACTCGGTACTTGCAATAAAAAGCCAATGTATTTGTTGATCCTGATGTCCTCTTATGCTTTCCTACTCTTCCTTTGCCTTCTTGATCCAAAACTCCAAGTATGCCACACTCTCCAAGAGTACTCCAAGAAAACTCTAAGTGTCCAAGGGTATGAGAGAGAGAATAGAGATAGGACTCCAAAAATAAACCGATAAAAAGTTTGTGAACTGAACCTCATAAACCTTTTTATTAATGAGGCCTCTATTTTCTTCGCTTTCCATTATTTTCCTTCATTTTCCTCCTCACATGCAACCTTTGACCTTTCACCTCCCTTTTCTCCTAATTTCCATTATTTTCATAAATAAATGTGCCAAATTTCCATTTTGCCTTTCCAAATCATTTATCATTGCCTTTGCCAATTTCCTTATCCATTAATCAATCACCAGTGATCCCCATCACTACGCTTTTTCCCAACATTCAGCTTGGAATAAGTGTCTCGTCACACGTGGTTATTATTTTTCCTTTATTAAATTTTATTAAATGGAATTTTCATTAGGGCTATCACAAAATACCTCTAGTCTAACTTGACAGGGCTAAGTGCTCCCAAAAATAGCTGACAATAATGATGGAATAGCTCCATCAAGGCTTGCCAAGAGTAATGAAAGTTCCTATGTTTGACTGAGGTGATTGGCTGGATGATTCTCCCCCTTGACCATAGGGGTTAGGGAAAGAATCTCTTGGCTGCTAGGGAAGAAACGATAGAAAAAATAGTGTTCCTAACACACCCACTATTGGCCAGCTGAAAACCAGCCCAATTCTCCCACACCAGCAAAACTATAGTGTATAACCACATGGTAACTAAGACTACTTGCACACCAGAGCAATTCCACTATTCTTGAGGGAGGAGCCAACCATGCACCAGAGAAAAAAGAGATAATTTTTTGGGAGAGTCAAATATGAAGAGAATAACATGTGACAAAGTGCGAAAATTTCAAGTTATTGACCAAAAAAATATTAATATTTTTAAATATATCTAAAATTAACATTAAAAATATGTAAAAAAATATTAACACATTATAATTTATAATTATGTAAATTTGTTTCATGAAATTTCATCATTTAAATAATAAATTATGGCTTCTTGAGAACATAGATACTAGCATAACAATTTATTTATTTTAAGAATGTGATAATTTTGTTGTACAAAATTTCCATAAATAAAAATTTTGTATTCCATGAGCTACTTTTATCTACTACATTTAATTGTTTTACACTATATTTTAATAAGTTGTGTATGTACCTCCAATAATTTCTCTTCATCAACATATTGCTTTTGTAGATATCTAACTTGCTATGGAAGGAAATATTTATCTTGCATCAATTCAATGTTATATTTTTATTATTATTAAATTATATTTATCATTTTTAATGATAATGTTGAGGATGGGGATAATCACCATCCACTAAGGAAATATTAGTTATTGGACTTATATATTTAAACCATCTTAGATCTATCTTATCTATGGATCTACGAAGTGCCGAGAGGGATCAAATCTCTAGAGATGCAAACATCTTTTGGAGTGAAAAGAAATTTGATCCCTCTAGGGGTTGAGTAGATCCAAAGTTAAGATGGATCTAAGTTGGTATAATATATATGTAGTTGACATTGAAATATTTTATTTATAATTCATGTTCTCCACATTAAAATGTTAAAACATGCTCTCTCATATTTTTTTTCTTGTATGCATACATTTAATTATTTTTATTATTAATATTTTATAAACCATTACATATAAAATCCATATTAAGAATGGAAAGAATTACAAATATCCCTATGTTAAAATATTCCCTCTCATATTTTGTTTCTTCTATGCATACATTTAATTATTTTTATTTTAATATTTTATAATTATCCCATATCAAATCTATATTAAGCATGGAAAGAATTACAAATAATATCCCTATGTTAAAACACGCCCTCTCATATTTTTTTTCTT
>APFE030622250.1:258725-315628 GCA_000404065.3 Pinus taeda
TTGGTAGCATTAATTAGCCAGATTTATAGAAATGTTTCAATAATAAAATAAATTAAAAATGTAATGTAGCATTATTTAATTGGCATGATTTACTACAAATATTTTGAAAAATAGATGTGATAGTGAATTTTGTTTCGAGGCATTTTAAATATGATCCAATGCATTGTCTTATTACAGCGTCCATGTAATTTTTCAAATATTTGTAATATTTTTTTATTAAATTGATATTTTAACTTGCACTTCATCAATTTAATTTAGTAATTAAATTATTTCTTATATTGTTTAAAATTTTTCTTTTAAACTTAATCATGATATTGTTTTTCACCTTGTTTAGATGTTAGAAAGGGTCTTCTACTCTTTCCTAATTGTTAAATCAGGAAAAATATCTTTAATCCAACCACTTTTGAGTACTTTTGAGTCTTGAATAACTTTAACATATTTATAACAATTAAAAAACCTCTAAACTTCATATTAATTAAATTGCATTGGCGTTATAGTTATGTATATATGATTCAATTAATTGAACAATACGTAGATCATTACCCTAAAAATATTATTTACAATAATGTTATTAATTTTTTTGTAGAATTTTTATAGAAATATTATATCTTAAAAATATGACGTAAATGAAACTAAAAAATATTAGCATTTTAATCTTAGAGTTGTTCTGCTACAATATTTTGTAGATTATTTTTTCTAATTTTTTAGAGAGAATATTACATTCTTAAATGTTTACTCCATTATGTATGAGTAACTTTAAAATACTTGATTAAAAAAGATTTCATTCTTATTAGAAGTGAATTTATAATAATTCATAATTATTTATTATTTTTTTTACTATAATTAAATATTTCTAATCTTATACTATATTAGTATAAGTTTAATTTAGTTTATATTAAAATATAGAATTGATAAATTACGCGGTAAAAATTAAATTCTTTGCGATGCTTTACAGTTGTCAAATATATTGGTTTTATTTAAATTCATTGATGATAAATACATTTTACTTATTTGTATTGATATACATCTTCAATTTTATCTTTATTTATGGTTTTTAAAGTTATATCATTTTGCATAGGTAATTAAATTTAATTTTTTTACTTTTTATATAAAATGATATTTTAATATATTGTATTATTATAAATATTAATAAAAATATAAAACACATAGATGTAAATATGTAATTAAACGCAACTTTTTTTAAAATGTAGGTTAAAACATTTTTCTAAAATAAAATTCATATTTGAAAGAATATCTAGTGAAACCTCCCATCTTCAAGCAATCATTCCTAAGATTTGACTCTCAATTTCTAACTTATAACTGAAAACGTTAAACACTCAAACCAAAAACCAGCACGAACATCGTCAAACTAACCCATAACCTACTTCCAACATATTCATATAACAACGGTCAACTACTGAAACTAAAACTAATATAGGGTTTGTGTCGATGCTTGTTTAGCAACCCAATTTCATTATGTGCAATTTGATAGTTGATTTTAAATTTTTCGTTATAATGAATCAAATCTGCCCCACAATGTGTTAATTTCATGGTTGGTCTTTAAGTTTTCATTACAATGGGTTGAGTTCACCTACACTGCATGTCAATTTGATAGTTGATTTTTAATTTTTTTTTTGCAATGTCTCAAGTTGTCTTAGGCCAAGATTTTAAAATTGCTATACATTTAACATTTAAAAAAAATTATTCTTAGTATAATAACTCTTTTATTCAAGTGTTCATTTTTAAAGGTTTTTTAGTCATAAAAGTTTACCATAATGTTGTGCTTGAAATATTTTGAAAAAAAAAATTATAGTCATAATCTTTTGTTTTAATTGCATGCTTGAAAAATTGTCAAGATTTTAATGTTTTTCTAAGTCAAGATATTTTATCTTTAACAATATGGATGGAAATAGTTGGAATTATCAGGATTGGAGACATGATATTTTATCTTTAACATCATGTCCGAGAATTGTTGGAATTTTACAGTTTTTCAAAGTGTAGATATTTTCTCTTTAACTCCATTGCTAAAAAATGTCAAAATTGCAACCCAAATTTTTTTGTTATTCCAGAATAAACAACTTTTTTTAAGGGTATTTTTTCATCCAATTTTTTAAAAAAATTGTTTTTACTTCCATTAAAAAAAATGTTGAAACTTTACCCTAAAAAAAACATTGTTCTCACATAAACAATTTTCATTTTTTGGTTGTTTTTTCATGTTTTTTTTGCATTTTTGGGCTCAAGTACCCGTTTTGAGGTAATAGTTCTCGTTTCATCAGTAACTATGTTCTTTATGGAGTAAATATAAAAAGAGATTTTATTTATTTACCATACCTCTAATTTATTTATATTTTTTTTGTTTAATATACCTCTGGACTAAATATAGATTTTATTTATTTACCATACCAATGGTTTATTTATATTTATATTTATTTACGGCATACTGTTTTTTAATCATTCGTAAATCTCTTTATATTTTAAATTTATATTGTATTTATACATATTAAGAATAATAATTAGATTTAGTTTAAAATAGGGCCGACATTAAATTAAAAATGTTAAATGTTAAACATTACGTTTACGTTTTTACATGAGATGTATCCCATACTGAGATGTAGAGCATCTCTCATCTCTTTATATTTTAAATCTATATTGTATTTATACATATTAAGAATAATAATTAGATTGATTTTAAAATAAGATCGCCATTAGATTAAAAATGTTAAATGTTAAACATTACGTTTATGTTTACATGTTTATGTTTTTACATGAGATGTATCCCATACTAGGATGTAGAACATCTCTCAAGGAAATGAACATGACATAATAAACATAACACAAAAATAGTTGTTAATATCTTCTAACATATTTCAGATTAAATATCAAATTACTTGAATAAGTTTAAAAATTTAATTGTTTAATTATTTTTACCAACTTATTATTCATGATGGGAACCTTGTCATTAGATTTTGTTTTAAAAGCACTTAAATTATTTAAATTTCAAAAAATATCAATATAACACTTTTACATAATAATTAAAAATAATGATCATATTAATATAACACTTTTACATTAAAAAAATTAAAATTTTTCAAAATAGATAATTTCTAATAAATAAAAATAACAAACTTATTACTTATACTCTATTATATATATATATATATATAATTTAGTGTACGTTCTTCATTTAAACCATTTCACGATGACCATGTTATCACTTTGAAACCCTGTATAAGAAAAACTCATCTATGAATTAGGATTTATGTGGCCTAACCTAAATAAAATCTTGAATGATTTTAACGAATTAAATGTCACTGAATCAATATTTCTCAAACCACACCTAATATTTCTCAAGCCACACCTAATTAAACATATCTGATTTATAAACAAAATACCCACCCCAAAAATCATAAAAACAAAATTTTAGCCTAATAATGAAAAAGTCACTTAGAAGATAATGTAACAATTTTCAAAATATTAACACATTTCTTAGGATTCTTAGGATCAAGATCAATTGATGTTGATAACATTATATTAAAAAATATCATATATCCAATTTGTTTTATGTAATATTTAGTATTACTCCCTGAACATCTATGAATTGAACCTAAAATTAGTAGGTTGAAGTAAACATACATTCAAATCTTTATGATTGGAAGAAAACATTGTCAAACACAAGAAGTCACCCCAATCTAGATTTTTCTCTTCAAACATGATGAACCTCTACCCATAGCCTTCAACGTCTCCTAGCTTCACTACGTACTTTTGTTTATCTTCCAAAAGAAGCTGGAAGAACTCCTTTCCAACTGTTTTAATACCATCTATTAAGGACTTTGGGATCACATGATTCACAACCTACAAAACTCTCACCACAATATATTTAGCTATTTATTCCCAAACACTTCATGATACCAAGAAATAATGAATCCTAAAATGATACCTAGAAGAAACCCCATTCTTCACAAGCCTTAGGAATCTTCTTAATTTATCCTCCTCTCTGAAATACTTCTAAAATCTTGGCCATGTCAATGATGGGGATGTCAAATTGGTAATCAATATTGAAGTTCGCATTGGTATTTCTTCGTCCCTTCTAATATACCTTTCTGGTATTATTTCCTTCTGCTTTTTCGCCACTTCTTGAACACTTTCAACCATAAGAAAAGACTTACCCTAACTAAGAAGGTTGTTATGAGCACTCTCATAAACTGAAGCCATTCTTTCAAACACTCAATGAACTAAGAACTTAATGAAAGTTTAAGTGAGGGCCTTAGGTAAGAAATGAAGATTTGTTTGAGTATTGAAACTATCATATTTTTATACATATTTATAGCATTGGTAAGAAGGAAGTAGAGAAGAATTAAAATTGTCTCTCATGCAAGCCATCCAAGTTTAAAGAGTTGAAAATTTTCTAATTTTTGTTTCATATCATACCCATTCATGACATGTACGACTGTGTCGTAGAAGAAAGAGAAAAACATGTTGGACTAAATTGGTCAGTTGTAGCTTCTGTAACAATTGTAAAAGTTAACCCTATGAATATGAAAACCTCCATTCCATTCTGCTGCTTGAATTATCTATATATATGAGTGCTAAAACTCATTTTGGTTAATGTAAATTTAATAAAACAATTAAACTATTTTGTTAGGTGTGTTCCATATTCTTTCCATGACTATCCCCATGTATGATGCTGGGGGGGGTGGGGGCAGTTACCCCTTTGTTGCGCCAGGTGTAGCGTGGGGGTGTCACAGGGGAGGCGACAGCCCAAGTCATGGAATTTGCAGAGGGGTAGTAGCCCCCCTGGATGAGGTTCAGGGAAGCACACCTGGGAAAAAACAATTGGACCCTATATTAGGTGGGCGGACCTACCTATGGTTTTGTGCATGGATTTCACACATGGTTTTGGGAATGATGGTTTTCTTCCCATGGTATTTTGTAGATCCAGTCAAGGGAATTATGGTTATGTTCTAATCCAAGGTTAATGGATTGGGGTTTATGGATGATTTGGCATGTATCTATATCCATTGTATCATTGAAAGGAATATAATCAAAATCAATCTGGTAGTCTTGATTTTGGGATCCAAAGAAAAATCTTTGTGTATATCTATTTTATGTTTTATGCTCTCTCGATTGTGTATTTTCTACTTTTTAAGAATTAATTTGTAGGTAATTTTTGTACATGGTTAGAACTTACATTTGGTATCAAAGTTGTTTCAGCTTCAAGGGGATGTCTTTGCTGCTTAGGGGTTTTTGCTCGGGCCTATTTTAAACAAGGTTTAGTGGGAGATCCGCAGGATCAATTCTTGCGGTGAAAGAATATGACAAGCAATGGAAAGATAGAGATTGAGAAATTTAATGGTCAGAGTTTTGAGTTGTGGAAACTCAGTATGGAGGATTTTTTGGTGGATAAAGATCAGTGGATCATGGTAGATCCGGGTACTAAACCAACGAAAATGTTCGATGAAGACTGGACGAAGTTGGATCAAAAAGAAAAGAGAATGATACGATTGTGTATCTCAAATTTAGTATTGTTGAATATGCTGGGGGAAACCTCAGTGAAGGCTTTGTGGGATATGTTAGGGACTTTGTGCTAATCTAAGTCTCTAGTGAATAAAATTTTCTTACGGACAAAGTTGTATAACCTGAGGATGAAGGATGGAGACTTTATGATGGAGAATCTCAATGCCTATAATATTGTGGTAAGTTAGTTTTTATCTGTTGATATTAAAATTTCATATGAAGATAACTGCATCAATTTGTTGTGTTCTCTACCAGATTCATGAGATAGTATGGTTGTTGCAATAGGTGGCAATATAAATACCTTGCAGTTTGATGAAATAGTCTCATCCTTGTCGTTGGAGGATATGAGACGGAAAAATATGGAGGGCTAGAATGAATATGCCTTGTTTGTACGAGGACGGTCCCAAAATAGAAACAAAAATAAGTCCTTGAGTGGGAGATCTTAATATAGAGGGAGATATAAATCTCCAGGAAAGCCTATAAAGGTGTGCTAGAAATGTGGAAAGGAAGCGAACTTCAAAAAGGATTGTAGATCTAAAGCTCCTGAGAAAGGAAATGGATCTGATGATGCTCCTTCTACAAAGGCAAAAACCACTTCAAATGAAGGTGGGGATGTGTACTTGGCTTCTTTGTCTTCAAGTACACATGTAGATCTTGAGGCATGGTTAATTGACTCAAGGGCATCCTTTCACTTCACTCCTCACAGGGAGTGGTTATGCAAGTATGAGAAATATGATGGTGGTGATGTCTTCTTAGGGGATGACAGGAGAGCTAGAATTGTTGGACGTGGAAAATTCAAGCTGAAGTTGCAAGGTGGAAGGATTATAACACTTTTGCATGTTATTCATATTCTTGCATTGGCTAGAAATTTGATTTATGTAAGAAATATGGATGATGTAGGTGTAAAAACAATGTTCGATAAAGATATCTGCAAGAGGGTTCGGGGATCACTGGTATTGATGTGGGGATTTTGGATTGGAACTCTATAAAATATTTTGGGTAGCAATTTTATTGATGGGTGAAATAGCTCTATGGTTCCTGAAAGTGGAGCTGAAAATCTAGTAGTCTCTGGAGAAAAGACCATGCTATGGCATCAAAGGCTTGGACATATTGGAGAGAAGCGTCGTCGAATACTTCATGGTAATGGTATGGTAGAAGGTATGTCTAATTTCTCTCTGGATTTCTATTTCTATGAACATTGTGTATATGGGAAGCAAAATCGGGTGAGTTTCCCCTTTATTGTTAAGAAGGCGAAAGGGATATTAGATCTTGTGCATTGTGATGGGTTTGGACCTATGTCAGTTCCATCACTAGGTAAGTCTTTATACTATGTATCATTTATAGATGAATTCTCAAGGAGTACATCGATATATTTCCTCAAGAAGAAATCTGAAGTCTTTGACAAGATTAAAGAATTTAAGGCTTTGGTGGAAAACCAAACAGAGAAGAAGATAAAGGTGTTCAGGGCAAATAGAAGTGGAGAGTTCTGCAAGAAAGAATTTGAAGAGTTTTGTAAGAAGAGTGGTATAACATGGTAGAATACTAATCCATACACACCTTATCAAAATGTAGTTGTAGAAAGAATGAACATGACATTAATGGAAAAGGCAAGAAGCATGCTCACCGGTGCTAGGTTAGGATAGGAATTCTGGGCAGAGACGGCGGAGACTATATGTTACCTGGTCAATATATCACCTTCATCAACTTTAGAGGATAAGTCTCCATAAGAGATATGGACTGGTAAGAAACCCTCTCTTTCACATATGAAGGTATTTGGCTGTGATGCAAATGTACATGTTCCAAAGGAGCAAAGAACCAAGTTGGATAGTAAATCTAAAAGGTTCATCTTTATTGGGTATAAGGATGTTTTAAAATCTTATAAGATTTAGAACCTAGAAATAAGGAAGGTTGTGTACAACTGTTATGTGGTGTTTAGAGAGGTGAAAGATGTTATTAAACATGAAAGGAGGAAGAAGCAAACTCTACAGCAGAAGAGGAATCAGAAGATAAAGAGCCACAAACTCTAGCTATGAGAAGATCAATTTGAGAAAGAAGGCAGCCAGAAAAGTATAGTCCATCTACTTTTTGTTTAAATATTTCTTTATCTATTACTGATGATGATGCCATAACTGTCAAGGGGGTAGTAGATTTAGAGGATGACAAACTCTAAAAAGAAGACATGGTTGATGAAATGACATCTTTGGACAAAAATGAGGCTTGGGATCTAGTGGAGTTGCCGGTTGGAAGGAAACCCATTGGAAGAAAATGGGTGTTTAAGAAAAATATGAATGAAGAAGGCAAGGTGGAGAAATACAAAGCTGATTTGGTAGAAAAAGGTTATTCTCGTGTGCCGAGAATTGATTATGGTGATATATTTTCTCCTGTTGCCAAGGTAGCTTCTATTAGATTTCTTTTATCTGTTGCTACTGTTTTTTATTTTGAGGTAGAACAGATGGACGTGAAGACAACATTTCTTCATGGGGATTTAAAAGAAGAGATCTATATAAAGAAACTTGAAGGCTTTGCGATGAAGGGTAAGAAATAATTGGTATGCAGGTTAGAAAAGTCTTTCTATGGGTTAAAATAGACACCAAGAATGTCGTATAAGAAATTTGATACATCTATAAGGGGAGTTGGCTTCACCAGAAGCGACACAGATCACTATGTGTATTTATAATTAATTGGAGGCCATGTTATTTATTTTCTCTTGCATGTGGATGATATGTTGTTGATTGGAAATAACAAAGAAAATATCTAGGAATTAAAGACCCAATTGTCCTCCAAATTCGAAATGAAAGATATTAGTGCTGCAAACTATATTTTGGGCATGGAAATTAAGAAGCTTTGGTTAAACCCAAAGAAGTATGTCGAAACAATATTGCAGAGGTTTAATATGCAAGATAGTAAACTAGTGAACGTTCCTATTCTTGTAGGTGTAAAATTATCTGCTAAACAGTTTCCTAAGACACTAGAAGAGGAAGAGGACATGTCCCGTGTTCCATATGCCAGTGCAATCGGTAGGCTGATGTATGAAATGGTTTGTACTAGACCATGCATTGCACATGTAGTTGGAGTATTGAGCAGGTTTATGCCAAAACCAGGGAAAGAGCATTGGACAACAGTGAAGCAGGTTTTGAGGTATTTGTGTGGAATTAGTGATTATTTGTGCTATCAAGGAAGACCACGTTTGGACATAATATTAGATATCCATGGCTCTGGTAATGCAGATTGGGCTGGAGATCTGGACCAAAGGAGATATACAAGTGGGAATGTGTTTAACCTATTGGAGGTGTAGTCAGTTGGATGAGTAAGATATAGTCTGTAGTGGCAATCTCAAGTACAGAGGCAAAATACATGGCAACCACTCATGCAAGAAAGGGAGAATTTTGGTTACAAAGATTGTGTTTAAGTGTGGGGTTAGTACATCAAGCTATAAAGATAGACTATGACAACCAAAGTGTAATTTTCTTGGCAATGAACCCTGCTTATCATTCAAACACAAAGCACATTGGTGTTAAGTATCACTTTGTAAGGGATATGGTTGAGGGAAAAAAAACATTGTTGGTAAAGGTGGACACTTTGAAGAATACAGCAGATGCATTGATAGAGTCTGTGAATGCTGAAAAGTTTTCTTGATGTAGAGAACAATGGGCATTGCATGGCTAGACCAATGACTAAGTTTTGTTGTGGCCCCCTGTGAAAAGAAAACAACAAGTGGGAGAATGTTGGATGTGTGTTATATTATTTCGACAACTAACACCATGCGTGAAGCCATGAGGTTAAAGGGGGGTGAGGCCAGCCCCCCTTCATTGCGCCAGGGGCAGCGCCCTGGAATTTTTTTTTTGACCCTATATTAGGTGGGCAAACCTACCTATGCTTTTATCCATGGATTTTGCACACGGTTTTGGGCATGATGGTTTTCTTCCCAAGGTATTTTGTAGATCTGGTCAAGGGATCAAGGGAACTACAATGATGTTCTAATCCAAGGTTAATGAATTAGGGTTTATGGATGCTTCAACATGTATATATATGTATTGTAACAATGAAAGGAATATAATGAAAAATCAATCTAGTAGTCCCAATTTTGGATCTAGGGGAAAATCTATGTGTATATCTACTTTATGTTTTATTCTCTCGCCATTATATATTTTATGTTTTTTAAGCATGTGTAGGTAATTTCTGTACAAGGTTAAAACCTACCTATTCCCCATCAATAAAAATTGTTTTTAGTAATTAAAAAACTGCAATTTAGTAATACAAAATGTCACCCAACACCTACAACATGAATTGAAATGGTAATCATTTTTTTTTCTAGCAATCAAATGGTAGTAAAAATGTCACCCAACACTTACAACGTGAATTCAAATGGTAATCATTTTTTCCTTCGCAATGAAATGGTAGTAAATAGGTATGGTTAGTCTATGGTAACATATGTATCATTATACCAATTGATAAATACTCATAGGGTCATTTTCAAACATCTATCAATATTTACTTACAAAACAATCCCATCTCAAAAACATATTTATTCATATTTTTACACAAAATACATACAAAATTTTAAATACTAAACTTTGATAAGAATTGATTCCACTTTAACAAAATAGGAAGTTATCATATAGTAATTACGCCGAAAGGCATTTTTTTTGCTAGCTTGGGGTGGGAAAACACTATTCACACTAGCCAATGGGAGAGCTTGAATTGCGCCCTTCCAACCAATTAAATTTTTCCATCAGTTTGGTCTCTCAAACTAATAGAAATTTTCCATCTATCCAACTTACCTTCAAAACAGTTTTCCCTACCGTAGGTTTCTGTATCTCTCGACTAACACGACATCATCTTCCATACTTGTTTTAAATCATTTCCCTCCATTACACATCCTATGCTCCTCACCTTACCTACTTCAGAATTTATATCCACTGATACAGACGCTCCATACTAGGCTTTGAAGCTACTCTTGTGTCTGGACAAAAATTTGACAGTAAATGTGAAGTTGTTGAATTCTATTCTCAGCACTTGGAAAGGAAGCATGACATGCTTCTAGAGGACCATCTTGAGACTGGTAGTTTTAAGAACCTTTACATCTATCGTAATATTCTCAATGTGGGCAAATGTCTCCAGAGCAAGCAAAAAAACTGAGGATAATTACAGGAGTAAAACATGTCCAAAATGACAGGAAAGTTAAAAGGTTGACAACTCACATGCGAGAGTTTTTGGGCCTTCCATCTAGAGTGTGGCCAAGTGGAGGAGGGGAAGAGAGAGCAAGGGAAGGTTTTGTGATTGGAAATTGATACAAGGATATACCCTCAGCATCCAAGCTTTCTAGTTCATAATTCTCCACATTATGGACCTGTTCCCAGCTATACAAGAAAATGCAAGGTTGACCTTGATACTAATCGAAATTTTTGTAATGGAAAGATTGTTGGTGCTCAACATTTTGAAGCTGCTACGATTTCAACATGATTATTTGACACTGCTTATGATTTTTCTTCTACTCTGGATGGGGATGGCGATGGAATTCATACAACTGCAACAGTAGCAGGGAATTATGGAGTGCCCATGAGGATGCATGGATACAAATATGGGAAGGCAAGTGGATGGATCGTCATGCTCATATTTTTGTCTACAAGGACTAGTATAGGAAATTTGGAGGTTTTATTGCAGACATGGGGGGTGCAATTGATCAGGTTGTTGAAGATGGTGTAGACATTTTGAGCCTTTCCATTGGACCAAATACTCCAAATGGTCAAAGTGCTATATTTCTCAATCCTTTTGATGTTTCCCTTATTTCTGTTGTCAAAGCAGTAGTTTTTGTAGCACAAGCTAGAGGAAATATTGGTCCATATCCCAAAACAATGGTATTGTTTAGTCCATGAATAACTTCAGTAGCATCCATGTAGATGATCGTAGCTACAAAAATATAATTTTTCTAGGAAATGGAAATTATCCTCCAAGGATTGGCATTTCACCCCCAACATGCAAAGGTCAGTCTCATGCTCTCGTTGCAAGAACTGATGAAATGATAAATTATTCTTATGTGATATCTAGTCCATCTAACTGATAAAACCCTGAAGCTTTTAACAAGACTATGATTCAGGGGAACATTCTAGTTTGTGGATATTCATACAATTTTCCATATGGTGTTGCATTTGTAAGATGCCTGTCAGAAACTGTAAAGAGTTTAGGTGCAACTGGGCTCATTCTGGCTTTGGAGAATAAATCTCTGAGAGCTAAATTTCATCCAGTTCCAGTGGGAATTCCAAGAATTGTTATAAAAGAAGTAGATCAAACACAAACTCTTGTATATTACTATAATATATCAACAATAAGGGATCAAATAGGCCAAATCACAAGGTTTGGAGCTATGGATTCCATTGGAAATGGGTTGAAGCCTATATATCAAGGTACATCTCCTCAAGTAGCATTCTATTCTTCTAGAGGGCCAGATATTAAGGATTCCACCTTTCAGGACATCGATGTTTTAAAGCCAAACAATTTCATTCCTGGTTCTTTAATATGGGCAGCATGATCTCCTAATGGCACTGATGAAGTCAATTATCAAGGAGAAGGATTTTTCATGATATCAGGGACAAGTATGGTGACACCACATATAGTTTGCATTGTAACTTTGGTGAAGTAGAAGCATCCTGATTGGCCCTACTGCCACCAAGTCAGCATTACAAACAACATTGGCAATGGTTGACCACATGGGGAATCCCCTACAAGCACAAAATCAATCTGGAGAAGATAGTCCAATAACTCTTATTTCTGCCACACCCTTCGATTGTGGAATTTGTGTAGTGAACCCTAAGGTTGTGCTTGATCCACGCCTCATTTTTTATGCAAGATATGAAGATTATGTAAGCTTTCTCTGTTTAGTTCTAGGTATTCATAGAAATGTTGTTGAACGCATTACCAATTCAACTTGTGCCCTGTGAAGGAATCCTTGTACAATGTAGAAGAGAATTGACAAGAACTATAGGAACACATTGAAGAAATGGGAAAGGGACTTTAAGTATGGAAGAGTGTCAAATTCTCACAATTACAATAAAACTCTTGATGTAGAACTTGATGATGTCATCAAGTGAGTGCTCCAGGTTGAGAAGAGGTTGTTGGACTAGTAATGGGGGGTGTAACTTGTAAATAACCCTTTACAATAGATCTTCTACCATTCAAGGCTGAAATACCCGTGGAGCAGAAGAACCTGGTGAAATAATATTTCCTGGTTAGACTAGGCATGGCGGGGAGTTGTTAGAGCTCTATGATGAATTCTGGAACTGAAGAGATGAATTGATCCTAAAGCTGCAAGTGTGAGAGGCAACACTCAACTCGCCCTTTGATATCTATTCTATCACGAGATGCAGTCACTGTATAATTCCATTTCATTTGTTTGTTGTAACTTGTTTTAGATATTTGTATTTGTCTCTATTTCTCCATTTGCAATTTTTTATTAAATTAAAAAAATTGAAAGCCCTTTTTCAAAAAATACATTTAATCTTATCTTTATATTTTTCATGATGTTGGAACGAATTTAAGGAAAACATCATCCTACAAATCTTTGGAAGTGAAACTGTCTACTGCTGAAAGGGTTATCTCAAATTTTTGATGGTTTGATTTGTCACCAATTGCAAAAATTCAAGAATTTAAGGCCACAAATTTATTCTGTGGCAGAGTACTGTGAAATGTCATATCTTCATAATAAACAAAAACATATGTATGCCTTCTTACACTTTATTTGTTATTGTAGCCTTCTGTGCATGGTTGGATAATCATTATGTATTCCAGTTGAGCTTGAGTTAATAGGATTTCATCCGTGGTCTTGGAAAATAACTGATTAAGAATAGAACAATAAAAAGTATTTAGACTTAGCATAGTCATGAGAATTTTATAGATGGATTTAATCAAACAATGATTTTTCTATGCTTCCGCACAAAAAATTCTTGTAGCGACTTGTGTTCATCTTTCTAGCATTTTCATCTATAAAATTGATGAAACAGAATCACTAAAGGCCAATATCTGAGTCAAATAATTTGACGTGAACTCTTATTTAACTAGTAAGTTATAATTCGGTATTTTTTCTCAGAGAAAATTCAAACATATAGTAAATAATGTGAAGAACTATCACTCCAAGATTTTCTTCACCCTGGGTATGTTCAATATAATTGTCTGAAAAGTTAATTTGGTTGGAATTTTTTTTGAAAGCATGAGATAAAATGCTCCAATACGTTTGAATGTTTGGATATTGTAGATCATTCTTGATTAACAAGCCAATTAATCCTAGATTCTTGTTGCAAGTCTCTTGTGAAATATAATGTAAATTTGTTGGTTTCCCCTCGGAATGCTGAGAAATTGGGTAGATTGTGGCACAATTTCTTTGAGATTAGGTGTACCATGGCATAGTTCTAGCTACCATCATCACTTAGGAGTGCATAGCACTAATGTTATAGCCAATAGTGCATTTTCATAATTTACTTCACTTTCAATTTGAAGACCTGAGAGAGGAGAGCAAAAGGCAAAGTTTTTTAACAACCAAAATTGTTTGTTCAAAATTTTGTAGAATTTAGAGTAGATTGAGAAAGTATGTCCACTTTTATAGGGATTCTATGCTCAAACTTGACATGAGTTGCATTTCCCTAAGTGTACCTCAACAATCACTTTAAAGTTGAAATACTCGTAGCTTTAACATGAATGATTTTGTTAAGATCTAGTTATGATAAACTTATCATTTTCATATGAAATTCAAAACCATCCTTATAAGCAACCCTAACTTTAAAGGATATGCATTCGACAACTTATATAGATCACATTTTTACTTGCCTTTATGGGTGCCAAGAGACCATGATGTGTATATGAGTTAGTTAAATAATATTCCTCATTTTCTTTTATGACCACATATTTTTAAAAAGGTTCATCTTTCCTATATGTAGTGTTTTGGAAAATTTGAAAGATTATGCAGTAAAGGCTCTGGTTAATGTTGTTGATCATCTAGGCATTGTTGCTTACAAGCTCAACGACCTCGTCAGTAAGCAAAATATAGAAATATAAACTACAAAACTTAAGATACCTTCCCTTGATTAGGTATTTATTTGTAGAGTATAAAGTTATTTGGTCACGACACTCAACCAAGCACTTTGAGTGGGCTAGTTGGTTAGATCATATTTTAGCACATTTGACCATGATGTTGTAAACTTGCTTTTTCTCTCTTTTGTGCTTGAATCACACATAAGTTATCTAAACATGTTGATATCTTCACCCATATGACATTTTTTTGTAATTTTAGAGGCTTTGCACTTATCAAGAGTATAATGATAACGAGGGTACAAAGCAACAATCATTGGTAAATATTATCCCAAGATACTATAAACACTATATTTTACCATGTAAGTCTAAAGGTTCATCTACACTTGACATGTCTATTATGGAAGTGTAAGTCAAAACAAATATGATTTGATTGTTTTTTGTTGATATGTTCTTAAGACATGCCTACCAAATGGACGCTTTTATGGTTCTGCAGAGAAAGTGTTTGGAATAAGACAAGAAAATGCATGGCAAAAATCCCAACGAGTACCTCCTGGTACACCCATTTTCCCAATAGATGAAAATTGTTTATTTGGTTTCAGTCTAGAAGAGTTTGTTGTAACATCTTTGGATGACTTGTTATAATTGTCTAAGAATTCGTGATTCTGCATAATGACATTTTCCTAGTTATATATACAAATGTAATTATGTGATGGTTGCTGACACATATGACCTCCTATTTCCAAATGCAAATGTGAATAGAAGCCTTTCATGGCATTTGGTAGTAGAAGCTTGGATTGCGTTGTATGGAAATTCTAATATTCCAAATAGGTATTACCATTTAATATTCAGATCTATGGTACATAATATCATTACCATGTAAGTGGATTCATCGTTCGATAGATGACTACCAGTGGTCACTTTAAGGGCACAACAATATTAACAGTTGATACAAAAATATTATTTTGTTTTGCAATCACCAATGGTTTCACTTATCTATCAATTATTAGCATCAAGAATGACTAGTGACTTTTCTTGTTGATTTCTTTTTCATCCTCTCTCATGCATAATCTTATACATAATTTTTGTTAGCAATGTGTTCTCCTCAATGTCTTTTATTGCAGCATCATACACGTTTTTCTTCCTAGATATGTGCTCTAAAAGAATTTATATTTATTTAGATGTCAAAAATTTAGACTATTATAGCCAAGAAAAGTAGCATTGTTTGCAGGGAAGAGGCTTGATTTTGGTTTGCAATTCAATGTAGTTATTTGCATGTAAAATCATGTTTTACCCTTCAACACTCTTCTTGAGATTAGTAATGATTTATAGTTTATTTTTTCACTAAATGATCACTTTTATTGGGTGGCTACATAACTTGAAGTTTCCATTCCATCATTTTCTAGTCCACAATCACGTTTCCAATCAGTGCATGGGACTCCTAGTTCTACTACTCCCAATTCGTTTGGTGCTAGATGACTAGTAAGCTCAAGATCTCTGATAAAAACAATGCATTTTGTACTAGATTGTTCTGATTGCACTAGTTATCATTCAAAGAAACCAAAGGAAATGAATTCTTGTTTGCATTTTTAGTGCTTGGATATATGTAAACCAACTATGGTGACAATAGTAATAGTTAAAGCGTAGCTTGGAGGCTCTTCCTTATTCATATACAAGAATATTATTATACTAGTATGTGTGATGAAATCTATATGCCATTAGCAATGTTGGTTGTAGATTTATTCCATTTGACCATGACCATCTCCTTGACATAAGAAATGTGATAAATTAGTTTCAGTCCTGCTTGGAATTCTTCAAATCTAGATTCTAAGTGTTTTTCTTTTATAACACTTCATTGAATTATGATTATGTCATCAATGGTTTGATGTATCTTAAAATATGTAGTTATGAGACATTTTTTAGATTACTTGAATGGTTAGGCCAAAGCATGTAAAGAGCTATGCTTTCAGCTTTTGAAAACTTAGACCATGATACCAGATTTCTACCACTTTTCCTTCTATCATGTGCTATTGATCAACATAATTCAATATGAAGGATGAAATCACATTTAAAGATTAAGATTTATGTATGTTTTCAACTGAATAAGATTGGCATTCATTCTATTGGGTGTGCCAATTTACAATGGTAGAATTTCCTAGGTTTCCAACAATGCCCTACAGTGCAACTATTTGTAAATATTCAATGAAGATCACAAAATTGCACTGTTGGCTACTATATTTAAAGACATTAATGACATTCCAAATGAAATGGATACTTTGATGAAATTCATTCCATTGTTCACTATTCATCTTGGAAGTATGAATCTCCTTCAAATAAGGTTATCTTGTTAGCAAAATATTGGGGTGGTATAAAATTATAAATCTGTATACCCATTTCTAATCGAGGATTATCACCTTTTTTTATAGATTAATGTTCACATATTCCACCAAAATCCATCTTTTTCCCTAAAGGCTACATATTTTGTTAGTCCTAATGGTTGTTGAATAACATATTGTTCTCATTGCAACCAAGGTGCTTATGTATAGCCATGGGACTGCCTAATTAATTATGATTGTAAACATATGACTTCAGCTTGACTTATGAAATCATTTCAACAAAGCTTTTTACTGACTTTGGTATTTTGTCAGATTCCTATTATTTAAAACAATTTCTCCAAAGAGGGTACAATATTGAAGTTGCAGTGTATTGTACGGTATATTTGACCTTATTACAGTGCTAAATAATAGATAAATGTATGGCATGAACCATTTTTTCCAAATATTGTTGGAAACTCAATTGATAAATGAGAAAAACAATTGTGTACTGGCCAATGGAATAAAAAATAATTAAATGTTTTCTATGCTTTTATTGAATGGTTGGGATATTAATATACTTGAAAGTCCTTGATATTTCTTCAAACTATGTATTTAAAGGGGATGAAATTTTCTTGGCACCATAACAAATGATGGCATCAACAAGAGAAGATAATATAAGATAAGTTTATTATTTTTGAACAAATGAAAATTAAATGGTCAATGGGACTGCTAAGTAATCTAAGTCAATATGAAGCGAGAGTATAACGACCACATCTATAAAGCAAGATAAAAGCAAATATAATCTAAGATCTAAGATCTAAAGCCTAAGCATATAAAACTGTAATGTCAATATAAGAATCATATTGCTATTTAGAATATGTAATCCTAAGACCAAGAAGAGAAATATCATGTACGAGGAAACTCAAGGGGTTACCTCAACACATCCTGGTGTTACCACTATCTCTTGCAAATAGGAGGACAAAATCTTCTGCTAGAACTGCAATCTCGATATTTTTCCTAGCTTTTGATGTTGAAGAAAGGAAGTTCTTGATATATGTTTGACCAAAGGAGTGGTGCCATGGAATGTCTTTCTCCCTAGATGGAATTCCCTATATAATTTTGTAGCTATGGTCGGTATTCATAATTAATATTTTAGCCTTTTAAAATATATAATGAATAAGGTAAGACATATTCTTCATGTCATTTTATTGTTATCCCTTGAAATGATTAATATAAGACATGTAAATTCCCCCCGTTATTCATAATTCTTTGTTGTAAGTATAACTCAAATAATCTAGTGGAGAAGAGATTTATGATATCAAGTTTCGAGGGGAAGTAGAGGTGGTTTCCAATGATGATCATTTCAATGATGCTATTAATTCACTTGGTTGGTAATGCATTTCTGTGACATTTATGTTGTGACATTTATGCTATATTTTCTTGTTGCCCCATTTTAGGGTTTCATTCTTTTTCATAGCATGAGAGGAAAACTCATCGAATAACTTGCTTTATATGTGTATGGATATGCAGGCCTAGAAATAGTCCATTTCAACTCAATATCAAATGACTAATGCAAGAATATTTGTCCCTTTTTTGATTAGCTATGTGGAAGATATTGTTCTGTAAACTTCTTGAAGGTTCCCACAGGCAAAAGAATCTGGTAAGGAATAATATAAGTGACCGATGATGGCTGATTTTGACTTTTTGTGGATATTTTACAAGCATTGAATTTTTAGATCAGATTGTGGATCATCTCGTAGGGAGTAAGGGTTGGTGCAGCTAAACTATGGTGACCAGCATAACTTTTGTATATATTTTAGAGTCATTCACATTTTACATCAGATTGTGGGTCAAATTTCATACAGTAGATGAGCTTGTCCTTTATGCTAAAGGACAAACATGGATATTTATTTTTTGGAAATTGATGTATAATATAATTTTAAACTTGGATTAATATTATTATTTTGTGATGCACTTAAGAGAAAAATGAACATTGTTTAACTTTCTCTAACATGAATTTGTGCCTAATTGATGAAGGTGGACACTAAAAAAAAAAAGTTGTATTGAATTGTTGGTTAACTAGAGATACATTTGAGATAAAATTATAGATTGTTTAAATTTCTCTAACATGGACTTGTCTTTAATTATTGAAGGTGCACACTGGAAAAAAACATATTTTCATAACGTCTAAAATCATTTATTGTACCCACGTTCAAGATTTACAAGAATGGTGTCAATGTGAAGGAAACTATTTTCCCAAGCCAACAAGGCTTGGAAAAATCAGTGAAGCATTATTATAGCCTCTAGACAAAAATATGTAGTCTTTCTCTACAACCATTACCATATCATTCACACATTCATTTGTGAAACACCTATAGATGGGAGAAAAAAATGGATTTGATTCATATAGGAAGAGTATTTCTCGACTTTTTCTAAGATTTTTTGTAGCCTCATCCCCTTCTCTTCAAATCTTTCTACCTCTAAGGCCAATTTTTCCCTATTCATGTTTCTGTTTAGCCTTGATGGTGATACAACAGATACTCAGTACAGATATCCTCTACGAATAAGAATATCAACCTAGTGCATTTGCAATTCCAAATTTTTATACACATTTCAAATCGTTGATCAATTGTAAAAAATGCAAATACGTTCTCACTTTGTTTGATTTCCCTCACAAAAAACATTATCAAATTGGTGGGTGCTATGCATTCATTTCATGCACTTGAACAATTATATGGCATGGTCCATAGAGAGACAAATACATGGCAGATAGAAGTCTACTCAAGTAGGACTGGTCATTGTACATGTTTTCCAATATATTGGAAGGCCAAGTTTAATTGAATTTTTCAATATCTCTCTCTCTTTTGTACTTGAATCCCTGCAATATATTCAGGATTCCCAGTAAATGAAAAATGTTTTTGCATTACTCTCACAGATAAGTGTTGCTATATTTTAATGTCATTTTAGGGTACACAGGGGATGTTGTTTCTTTAAATCGTAACTTTCGCATCTGTTACTATTTTTTGGAAAATTTCAATTTTTTTTGGCAAAATTGGAATGTATTTTGTTGCATGTGTGAAATATTCACACCCCCACAATACCAAGAGAAATGCATAACACTTTAGCTCAATTGTAGGTTGCTTACTAGGCTCCCACATTCTCATTATCACATGGGTGGAAAGTTTCCATATTCTCACTATGGTTGGGAGGGTTTGTACATTGAACATTTTTTATAAATAAATCACTAATGAATTTCTAGTGTAATTCCATGCTAGAATATTCACAACCGTTTCGTGGGTAAGAGGTTAGCCAACCTGCGTTGGGTGCAAGTCCAACTGTGGCCAAAGCCCCAAGCTTCATGGAAATAGCTCATTATTGATGAGAATACCCAAGCTAGACTTGGATGCGAGCCCACACTTGTGAAGTAAGTACAATAATTTTATTCAAAAGGTAAAAAATACCCAAACAAAAATATCAAAGTATCTTTGCACCTTTTGGTACAAATGCTAGTAATTATTTTTTGGTGGTTGTTTCATAATTCATTAAATAAAATAATTAAGTAAATGAAAGATAATGACTAAAACCAATCATCTTCGACGCCTACCTAGAGTGACCGCTTGAAATGGTTCATTTCGATCGATTTTGGGTTAAAGTTGCGGTGGCACTAACAAAAATTGGTGGTGTAGTGGCCCTGCAGGGATGAGATAACAACATATGGCAATAGGTGGTTTCCTAAAAGCACCTTCTTTTAAGGGAGTTTTTGAAAAATATGAATCTACATGTCTCAAACCCATAGCTTGGCCAATACGGGGGAGAAGATTACATCTAAGAGCCTGAACGGAAAAAGTTGGCCAGGTAGAGAGAATTAAAATAGCAATGATTCAATAGGGATCTTCTCTAAAATAACAGTGATTTAGTAGGAGTTTTCTCTTTATGCCATCTTTATTGCCTCTTTTGTAAACAGTGGAATTTTGGAATTAAAAGGAATCACAATTATTAAAATATTTTCATAGTTTTTGTCAATTCCAAAATATATAGATAAAGAAAATACATAAATTATAAAATTAGTAAATATTAATAATCATAAACATTTAATGGGAGAGATAAAAAAGATGGAGGCTCGTGCACATAGCCTGCCTAGTGAAGGGTTAGGTTAATCCGAGAGTACTCTGCAGCTAACCATATCCCGCAGTCTCCCAACAACCATCGACATCTGTCTCCCTGCGTCGTTGTCAAATGTTCCTGGTGGTCTCGGTATCGGATCCCTGCCTCATCATGGAGGATAGCATGGATTACGAAGAGGTGGATTATTCTCTAGATCCTTTTTCCAGTCAGGCCATTTTTATAAGCCCTAACCCTAACTCATCGAACTCTATTTTGCTTCCACCTTCCGTTTTTGTTCCCTCTTGCTCTACCCTTGTGGTCACCCTACCTGGCCATACCGCCTCTTCTATACAGTTTGGCTCGCTATCCATTGGTTCCCCTAGATTTTCCTCTTCTCTCACTCGAGATGTTGAACCTTCTCACCACTGTCACTCTACCATCTCCTTCATTCGAGTCGTGCCCTCCAGGGAACCAGTTACACCCGTCTTGCACTCTGCCGACTATGGAACATGCACTTGGGGGCCCTCATAGTGCTAGCCTGTCAAACCCTAGCATACCACCTTCAAGTTGTTTTGGAGCCCCTGTGATTATGGTTAAATCAGCAGCCCGACTTCAACAAGAGGGAGATACTTCCACTAATCCATTGCAGGGACATCCATCAGCTCTGTAGACTAGGAAACGAAAGGTCAAGTGTGTGAAAGCCTCAACAAAGGACTTCACATTCTCTTTCAGAGAGGACATTCCTATGGGTGAAGTCACCAACAAGGCCAGCTCTATTCTAGTTGGGCATGTCTAGGGAAGGGCTTACACAGCAAAGAGATTAACCCTCTGGGTCAAGGAAATTTGGGGCAATACCCTCAAAGAATTGTCGGAGGTCCAAATCCTCCCAAGAGGATGGTTCGCGTTGCATTTTTCTAAGGAGGATTACACAGACCTGGTACTAGCAAGATACTGGCATATTGAGAAGGCATCGGTTCTCCTTAAATGATGGAGTCCACTGTTTGACCCAGAACAGGAGTAGATAGGAGCTGGACCTATTTCGGTTCAATTACCAAGTCTCCCACATCAGTATTGGTTGGAAGAAATTTTTGTTAGAATTTGGAACACGCTTGGCGCCTACCTCAACTTTGATAAGTCCTATGTTCACACCAAGAATTGAACCTTGGCCCGTATCTTTGTGCATTTGGATACGCGAGAGGGCTTGGAGGAGAGAATTAAATTAAAATGGAAGCATTACACTTGGATTTAGATCTTGGACTACGAAGGTGTCCCATTTCGTTGCAGGAGATGTCACAAGGTAGGGCACATCTTCAAGGAATTTCCATTAAACATGAAAACAACTGATCCTCCAAGTGCACCTTCTATCTCTAAGGGGAAAATAGTAGTGAATTAGGGCAACACCCCTGTCTTGGCTCCCTAAGCACCTGATCGAGTCAGTACCTACATGGCTGCAGAAGGAGCGCACAGGAGTCCATCGCCTCTGATGACTCGTGCCCGAGCTACTGCTGCTGAGGCCGCAATAAAAGTGGGTACTCCTCTTTCCTCTCACCCTATCTCATATGTATCATCTGTATCACTTTCTTGCAGTGCATCATTAGATTCTACATCTTTTAGGTTCATTTCTCCCTCCATTCCCTGCACACTTAACTTGCCCCCTCCCATCATTTCCACCACCACTCCATCTATCCCTACTCCCCCCTCCTCCTCCCTCCCATCCACTAGAGATCGATTGGATCTACCTCACCCATACAATCTTTTCTCTCAATCATTCCCTAAGAGCCTTACTCCTTCCTATTCAGGGCTAGGTCTCACTCTTCCTGGTTCAGCTATTCAATCATCTTGTGGCTGAAAGTCCAATCTCACAAAAGCCATTCAAAAGGCCAAGGTTGAAGTTGTCACTAGAAAAAAATCCACTCTAGAAGGGGTTCTTAGAGATTTGAACACCACTCGGAGGGTTCCACCATGAAATGGCTATCCTTTAACTACAGAGGCATGGCTAGTGCCTCCAAAAAACTAACCCTATGTAGGTTATTCGAAGTCAAGACTATGGATATCATCATGCTACAAGAAACCCTGGGGGATGCTGATCTCATCAATCGAACCTTAGTATCTTTAAAACCTATTTGGCTATTTTATTCCCTTGATGCTGCGGGTCAATTTGGGGGATTAACCATCGGATACAACCCACTCACTATTAAGGTTACAGCATCCTGGGGAGGATTAGGGTTCCTAGGTATGGATATATTCTCTGCCGATCTGGGTATGAATAATAAGGTTATTAATGTATATGGACCTTGTCATCGGCGAGAGGATTTCTGGTAGAGTTTTCTCAATTTAGAAATCACTTCATTCGATCATCTGGTCATCGGGGGTGATCTTAATTTCTCCATAGGATTTGGAGAATCTTGGGGATCCCAAGCACAAGTAGATCCCCTGTCTGGTTACTTTAGGGATTCATTAGAGTAGCACAACCTCACAGATGTCCCCATGATAAATCTCCTACCCACATGGAGAAATAGAAGGGTAGGGGATGTAGCACTGGCTAGGAGGCTCGATTGATTCCTGATTAAGGTGCCCCTGTTGCATCATCTAAATAGATATAGACAATGGGTGGGTTCTAAGGGCATATCAGACCACTCCCCAATATACTTGGAGATCCTTGGTCCCAAATCAAAACCTAAACCCCCCTTCAAATTCAATCATGTTTGTCTACATGATATGGGATACATCAAGATGGTCATTGACTATTGGAAAGCACATCCTATCTTGAGTCACAGATCCTTGGCTAAGGGTTTCTCCCATAATCTATCTCAGCTTAAGCACCTATCCATCTCCTGGGCCATGGAGAAAAAACTGAGGGATGATCAGACCCTATCTTTGATTGTATTTATGGCTGACTACAATAAGGGATTTTTATCTGCAAATGAGAAATCACATCTCATTGAGCTTGAGAAACAAAAGGACAAAATACTGAAGGAAAGAGAAGAAATGTGGAGACTTAAGAGTAGGGAAATTTGGCTACAAGTTGGAGATGATAACACAAAGTTTTTTTAGAACTTTTCGAAGGGAAGAAAGGTAGCTAACACAATCTGGAAAATGCCTCTTCCAAATGGAGGTATGGCTAAAACCTTCAAAAATATATATCTTCTGGGAACCTCACACTTCCAGAATCTCTACAAATCTCCCCGAGAGACCAATCTAGCGGATATTATACAAGTGGCTAGCTATTTCCCTAGGTTTGTAGATGATGAGGTGGTAGAGGAGCTCAACTCACTAGTATCACCTACTAAACTTGAGGGGACCCTGAAGTGGTTTAAAAAAGATAAAAGCCCAGGGTCGGATGGGTAGACTATTGATTTTTATCTGGCATTTTATGACCTCTTGGGACAAGACCTGCTCAATGCTTTGGAGGAGTGCAAGACCACTGGAAAACTATATGATGCCATTAATTCCACCTTCATTGACCTTATACCTAAGACTAATTCTCCATCATCCTTCAATGACTTCTACCCTATCTCCCTTTGCAATTGTCTCTACAAAATCATCTCTAAGATCATTTCCAACAGAATGAGACCCATCCTATCTCATCATATTTCACTTGAGTAGTTCGCTTTTCTCGAAGATCGATAGATCCATGAAGCCATTGGTACCACACAAGAGGCTATACACTCTATTAGATCCATAAAGCTAAAAGGCATCATTTTGAAGATTGACTTGGCAAAAGCTTTCGACCATGTTAGCTGGATATACATCAAAATGATTCTTATACACCTAGGTTTCCCACATATATTCACCACCTGGATCATGTCTTGCATATCAACAGCTTCCTTCAGTGTCCTCATTAATGGCTCTGCTTCCCATTTCTTTCATGTTGAAAGGGGACTCAGACAAGGATGTCCTCTATCCCCCCTCCTATTCCTCATTGTCATGGAAGGACTCAGTTGGTTAATAGCACATGAAAAGTGAAATGGCAGACTATTTGGTTTGAAAATAAATGATCATTTCTACCTCACACACCTCCTATTTGTCGATGATGTCCTTATTTTTCTGGATGGTAGCATTTGAGACTCTGTATCCTTTGATAATCTTCTATCCACTTTCTCTCGAGCTACAGGCATGATGGCAAACCATGGGAAATCTACCATTACTTTGGCCCACACATCCATCCATGAATCTCGATATGCACAATAGCACTTCCCATATTGTTTTCACCCACTTGACCATGGATTCAAATACGTGGGTTTCTGGATCCAACCCCTAAGCCAAAAAATCACTTGGATATGGTTGGTCATCAAATTGGAGAAAAGGCTAACAAATTGGTGTCATCACTTCTTGTCCAAAGTTGGAAGATTAGTGCTAATAAAATTAGTCTTGGAGGCTACCCTTATTTTCTGGATGGCTTTAGCCTGGATACCCAGAAATATACTTGCTCGCCTCCAACAGATTTGCAGCAAATATCTTTGGAATGGTCAACGAGATAAGAGAATGTTTTCCTTGGTTAGTTGGAACAAGATTGCCTTGCCCAAAAAATGGGGAGGATGGGGAATCAAAGGTTTACCCCTTTTTGCTCAAGCACTTGCTGCAAAAATGGGATGGACACTTCTCTACAAATAGAACCTTTGGACCTCTGTTACCTACCACAAATGCATATGGCCTCTCCAAACCATGGACTCGTTTAGGCTATCGCGATGGACAAGGACTGGTATTTCATCAGTTTGGAAAGCACTACTCCTTTCTCTCCCGAACATCTGCGATCATCTGGCATGGTGGATAAATGATGGCACAAAAGCATGCATCAGTCTAGACCCTTGGACAGGGGGAGGTGGCCAATTCCATCTTCTTAGAGAGTTAATCCTCCATTTAAATTAGAGAGATATCAGTGTGATTACTCATATTGCTGACTAGGTTAATTCCACCATTTATGCTCAGGCCTAGAAATATGCTAATCAGTTAAATATTCCACCTCATTGGCACCAAATATGGAATAAGTACACTGCTGCCTTGACTGAGTCACACATCAGAATAAAGGAAGGATCGGATGAAATTGTATGGTGCCTTGCTGAAAATGGAGTATACACCCCAAAGGTTGGTTACCTCAGGCTGATAAATAACAAAAAACTAGAGATTACACATGAATGGTGGCAAGCTATATGGAAATTAAAAACCCCACTATGGACAAAGCTCTTCTTTTGGTGTGTACTCAATAATAAAGTCCCCACTAGGGAATCCCTAACACACAAAGCCATCCACGGACCTCACTGGTGTGTTCTTTGCAAGCAAGCATCTGAATCAACCAAACATCTTTTTCTAAAATGTGAAGCTACGATCAATCTTTGGAGATCCATCGCAATAGATATTCATTTTACTGGCACATGGGAAGGGGATAACATCAACCAAGCATGGAATATCTAGCACAGCTCGCATTCTGGAACAAACTTGATTTGCCTTCCTCTAACTATTTGCTGGTCTATTTGGCTGGTGAGGAATAGAATAATCTTTGAAGACAGTGCTGTCAGATGGCAGTTTATCACTGCAAAAATCATCTCCACATATCATGAGCTCCTTGAATATACTAAGCCGTGACCCCGAAGACCACGGGCATCCGATCCCATTAACCACTCCATTCCATGGGCTTTTTGCGACGATTCCACACAGGAACATGGGTGTGGGGGGGGATTTCTACTGTACCTCTTTGAGCAACATAATTTTAGGGTCAAGTTGGGACTTGGTGAAGGAACAAACAATTTTGCTGAACTTATCACCCTTCACCATTTATTGCATTTCTCTCTAAGCCATGAATGCAACAATCTACAGATTCACGGGGACTCCAAAATCATTATTAATTGGTTCAGTAATATCACGATGTTCCATCCACACACTCTTAGAAATATTTTGGATGAAGTGAATATTTTTAAATCACATTTTAATTCCATCATATGCCATCATATTTATAGGGAGCATAACAACAACACTGACAGGATTTCCAAGGAGGCCACACTACTACCCAAAGGTCAGTAGATGATACAGGAGCAGAGGGGCACTGCACAGTACCAATATTATCACAGGCCATATATAGATCAGGCATATCATTGGGTAGATGGACCCTAAATTTTTGCTGGAAGTATTTGGTTATAATTTATATTGTATATATCATAGTTTATTTGCATATTATATCTTATGAGATCACCCTGCATGGTGTATATATTGTAGATATCACAATTTTTTAACATGGATTTTAGACTCTCTCAGGCTATCACCTTCCGTGGTGAATATGTTTCCTTTTCCAGCCATTACAAGAATGGTTTTTGATGAAATCTTGTGACTTATATGACTAAGAGACAATGATGCATATGATGTCAATCATCTACATTAACATTTATGCTATAATATATTTTACATTATATTAAAAAAACATGAAAATCAGTTAAATTATAATTTTATTTCAAATTAGTATTAGTTAAATATATTAAAAAAAATATGTTATAATATTTAAATACAAAAACATACTTCTCATTTTACTGTAAATTTTTTAACTTTTAATATTTTAGATATTTATTGCAGGTTAAATTTCTACCATCCTCTTAATAATTAAATTAAAATTTCAAAAAATCTATTCTAAAATAAACATGTACGTAATTATATCAATGACATCAAAGATTTAAATAAAAAGCCTACATAGTGAGCACACCAATGTGATGATAGGCCATTCAAATTACCATTTTTTAAAATAAATTTTCATTTGAAATTCTTGTCTTTACAACACTAACAAGTGAAGGAACAATCTAATTAGTTATAAATTAAAATTTTTAAAGTATCAAAAACATAATAAAACTTATTATCTAAATAATAGATTAATTAATATAATTTAAAGGATCCTCTTAATGTATTATAAGTAGAAGTAGTTGAAAGTGGTGAATTCTAAGGGGGCAATCCATAGCCAAAAGTCTCCACATTGTCTACTTCTAAATATTATTGGTTATCATTTCAATTAAATTGTGAAAATTGTAATTGAATAAATTATTCTGAGTTTTATTCTCGAAATAGAAAAAATACCAATTTTTTCCTCAAATATATATTTATATAAAAAATAATCCATTTAAATATTAATTTGTATAGGTTTACCTTTTTCTAACCAAATCAAACTTGAATTAATAAAACAATTTTTGAAAATTAAAATTTTAAAAGGTGAATCATAACATTATCTATAAAAACAAAACATTAACTCAACATTCCAGAGCATGAAACAATAAGCACATGAAACAAGTAATACGTGGACCCAAACCACGTGAAGCAAAGAGCATATGGGAAAAGAAGACAAAATATAGATCATGAAAACGGTGATGCATAGAAAGAAGGCTATGGAAAGGTGGTTAAAGAAGTACCTTTAGTCATCAAAGAGGGCTCATCTATAGGAATAGGGGAAGAATACAAAGAGTCGGTGAATAAGTAAATTGTACCAATATTGCTTTGAAAGGTTTAGATATGCATGCATCAACTTCCAATGCACAAAAAGAACAAGTAGAGTCTATGGTAGTATCTGTAAACAATATAAATATTTACAATATAAATAAACGTCTGAATGATTTCTAGTTTTATGTTTCTATAATAGAAGGATTTGTTTGAGAAGGTCATAGTGAAGCAAGAACATTGTCTCCAAAAATAGATGGACAGATTGAGGAAATCAAAAATTAAATTCACAAAGCTTTCATCTTGACCCATAGAAATATTGAATATCTTTCCTCACAATTGGGAAAATTGTTTTCTACGTCCAAAGATAAAGACATTCCTTATTCACTATTGTTTAACCATCCTTTCGCTGTACATTCTATCCAGAAATCAATAGATAGATTTCCCAGTTTGTTTCCTAAAGAAAAATCAGAAACCTTAATTGACTCGCATCTACTACTGGTTTATGATCCTTTTCTCAGCTAGTACTCAAGATATCCTACTCTTGATTTAAGTGGTAAGGGCAAGCTGCCAAAATCTAAAGCATTTTTGACATTGATGCACATAAAGAATGGAAATTTGACAATCTAAGTTTCAGACATATCAAATGTTCACTAAATATAAGCTAATGTGAGTGAGGAGTAAAAGTGAATTAGAAGCATGTAAGACACTAATTCAGTGTTTTAATCGTACACTTAGAAGGGTGGGAAACGGAATCCTCTCCAACATTGGTAGTTAAAATGGTAGAAGAAATAGTTAAAGATGAAGCAAGGGATGTTGTTCATAATGAATATGGGAATCCCCAAAATAACATGATTGGAGCTCTGACATCATTCATCCTTGAAAACTAGCATGGTGCAAAATTGGAAATATCATATAAACACTCTATGATATTAATGAATCTCAAATGTAACAAAATGTCCCGATATGAAGACTTCCATATTGATTGGATTCAAAGAATCTATGAAGCAAAAGATAGAAAGAATCGCTTATGGAAACAGGTGTATCTTGCAACCCTTCCTTCTAAATTTGTAGATTACTTTAAAATTGAAGAAGTCTTCCAAAACCACTAAGAATCTTATACTTGGGGGAAATATATAGTATCACAACAAAATCCTTGGTTAGATTATGCACAAATATGAAGGTGAGTAAATCTATACAAAAATTATCCAGGCTACCTGACAATAGATATATCTACAAATATGGTCTATCAATAGATGATCCTTTTGTACAAAATAAAAGGGTGAAGAAGGCCCTCAAGCAAATCTCAAAAATAAAAATGAACCATCCTGCAAAACCCCAAAGAATAAGAAAATCAAAAGGTTACTACAAAATAATTCCAAATTCCCATTACTATGGTCCTTAAGATACTCATCTCAGGACTCACAAATGAGAAGCGTGGAACAGGCTCACTTGTTGGTTATGTGGAAAAAAGGACATACTTCAAATAATTTTCCACAAGTGGAAGAATCAAAACTATATAGAGGGAAAAAGTCCCAAGAAAATGTTAGAAAATACCAAAAAAATAGGAAAAAAAGAGAAAAAAGAAAACCATTAGTCCACATCAAGTGCTACAAATGTGGTTCCAAACTACATAAAACTGAAAATTGTCCTAATATTCATATCAAAGAAGAAATACATATTATGGGATATAACTATTGTGATTCTACAAAAACTTCGAGTTTCAGTAATTCTAACATAGAATCTAAATATAATCATGAATTAGTTTTTCTTGCTGACCATTGTGACTATACAGATTCAAAAGAATGGAATTTCAAACTCTCAGAGTTAGAATTAGAATATAGCGCTGAAGATGAATCTGCCTTACAACAAAAATTAAAAATATGCATGGTACATAGTTTAGATGATGAAGAAGCTAAAGTCCTAGTAGGAATTAAGATGCTCCCTGAAGGAGAAATGAAAGAAAAGCTGATGGATATGTTTCTGCAAACTATGATAAAAAATCAAGGGTCTACCTCAACTCCTTCAAGCAAAGGTATTAAATGAAGTCAGCCATGAAATAAAAATTTTGAAGAAAGAGATTAATGAACTTAGAACTTAGGTTTCCAGAATAGAAAAGGGGTATAAAAGCATGAATATTATATCTCAGAACAACAAAATCTTTTCAAAAAGAATACCAATGTGGAAATTTATGAGGTCAAGGCAAATGATTTTTTAGGACTAAACAACATGAAAATCATGACATTCCAATAGCAACCATACCTGTCATAATCAAATTCAAAATACAAGGAGAAATATTTATTCTAAAGACTTTATTAGATATAAGAGCTTACCTAAATGTATTAAATAAAAACTCAATTCTGGCAAAATATCAGTTTAAGGAAAAAAGAGAAGTCATAGGATTGGGAAAACAATAATAAAACTTCCAATATGAAGTCCCTAAAGCCACCCTCTGCCTAGAAAATTTTGCATAAACATCAAATTTGAGGTAGTGGGTATTCCAGTAGACTACATCGTAGGAAACCCATTCCTTGACGTTTTTGAACCCCATGGATCAACAAGACTAGATGATGCCATATATGGATATTATATTTTTTTTCTAGATCAACAAGGATATTTGCAAGCTATCACATTTCCTTTTGTATCAACAACAAAAATCTCAACCATGGTTCAAGATATGCAAGAATTAGGACAAACAGAAAAATATTTAGAAGAGATCAGGGATCTAAATTCCTATCTAAAGATTGAAGAAGGATTGAAGCAAGATGTAGTCACCAAAAAAATAGAAGGGTTAAAGGGACAGTTAGAGAAAGAATGTTGTGCAGAAGAACTAAATGCTTTCACTACAAAGCATATTATAAAGGAAAACCATGTAAAAGCAGAGCCATCCCCATGAATGACGAATATAGAAATATCTGCCAGAAAGAGATACATGATCTTTTGAAGAGAAAATTGACTAGAGAATCAAATAGTCCTTGGAATTTTTATGGATTCTATGTAAATAAAAATTTTGAACAGATTAGAGGAGCACCTAGAATGGTGATAAATTATAGGTTGTTAAATAAATTTTTGGTTGATGACACTTTTTTGATCCCCCATAAGGGAAATCTTGTATCAAAAATTGCAAGGGAAAAAATATTTTCAAAATTTGATATGAAATCAAGATTTTGGTAAGTATCAAACAAAGAAGAAGATTAGTTGAAGACATCATTCAACATCTCCTCTAGACATTATGAATGGAATGTTATGCCATTCGCCCTCAAGCATGCTCCTTCCAAATTCCAAAAAGTTATGGATCAAGTATTCAGGCCATATTTTGATTACCTAATTGTATATATTGTTGATGTTCTAGTATTCTCAAAATCATTAGATGAACACTTCAAACATGTAAATAAATTCAATCAAATAGTCAAAAGAAGTGGGTTAGTTTTGAGCAAGAAAAATATGGAAATTTTCCAGACCAAGGTCAAAGTCCTTGGACATACCATAGAAAATGGCCAAATTTCTCTTTAGCAACATGTAGTAGCATTTGAAGACAAATTCTCGGATGATATTAAAGACAAAACCCAACTTCAACGATTCTTAGGTTGTCTCAACTATGTCTACAATTTATACAAAGATTGTGCAAAAGATAGAAAGATGTTAAAAAAGAGACTTCAAAAGAATCCAGAACCATGGACTGCAACACATATAATTGTTGTTAAAAACATTTAAAAAAAGGTAAAAAAATCTTCCCATTTTGTACATCTCTAATGAAAGTCCCTATAAAATTGTTGAAACTGATGCGAGTGACATAGGATGGGGAGGAGTCCTCAAGCAACTTAAGGATGATCAAGAGAAAAATATTCAGTTCACTTATGGAGTTTGGAACCCTGCTAAGAAAATTTATTTTACCATTGAAAAGGAAGTAAAATTTGCATGGAATTGTATAGATAAATTTGATAAACATTTGGTAAACAAAAAGTTCTTGTTGAGAACAAATGTTTCAACAATGAAGAAGGCATTAACCAAAGATATCAAGAAACCAGGAGAATCAAAATTTTCTAGGTGCCAAGCCTTATTCTCAAACTTTGATTTTGAGATAGAACATATCAAGGGCAGTAGAAATACTCTTCCATATTTTCTCAATCAAGAAAACCTCCAAGAAAAAATCCATTTAATGATAATTGTCACTGAATGGGACCCTGTTACACACAATGAATCAATCAGAGAATTTTTTGATTCCATGAAATGGGATGATTACTATCAGTCCTGGAAACCAACCTAGAAACTAAGAAATACACAAGTATTAGATGTAAATATTAAGCCACACAAAGATTTACAACACTTAGTTTGAGAGTGAAAATTCTATCATAAATCTAGCAAATGGATTCATGACATGGTTTATTATCACTCAATGCATCTAGCCAACTAGGCATGAAGTGACTTGACTCCAAATTTAAATACCTTGAAGTCATCTTGAATAATGAACAACTCAGATTCAACACCTTCCACAAATATTTCATGGTCAAAAGAACCAGGAATCCTGAATTCCATCAAAGACTAATGTGGCCACATCACAATCCTGAGCTCATATTTCCTAACACCATATATAAGTTTAAGGGATATAAGAAATTGTGGTGGGATGTACTCTGTAAAGATAAACTAAACTATACATAAACCAAATTGGCTAAAAGAATAGTGGGCCTGGTTTGGAATCAATAAGACTGTTCTGGACCCCATCTACTTTCAATTAGACTTTAGAGTTGGATGTGATGAATGTGTGGAGTTTTGGCATCAACCTTGTAATACTATTGCAAATTTAAGTAGGTATTTTGATGACCGGATTCTGTCAGATTATATGGCCCCGCATCATCAGTGGCTAGTCCTCACAAAAGTAAAGCATTATATAGTGCTCGGGAAACCTATGATTGTAAGGCACATCTTCACAAAATCTTGGGACATCAGTGGTAGATACACCAAACAAAGGTTCCCTGGTACTAATGTACTAGGAACATAATCATTGTACACATATTTGTTTATCGTGGGCTTTATTCGGTAAAAGTCTCCACATTGTAATGTAAAAGTCTATTCAATTGACTATGAGTGTGATCGATACCATGGGATCCTTAAATATCTCCACTGTGTATGATTTATCATATGATTCCCTAAGACTCAAAGTACTTATCTGACTTCTAGTGAGGATTTCCCCACATCTAAGTGCATCTATGGTAAATCACTCTATTAGATTATGACAGTACCCAGAGATGTCGATTGTCTCCCCACAACTCCTATAAATAAAGGGGAAGAGTCTCATTTGAGGCATTAGTAGTTTGGGAGAGATTAAAAGAGCTTGGTGTTGAAGAGTTTAGGAGTTGAAAGATTGAGAAGCCTACACATTAGGACTTGTGAGCCTAGTGAGAACCTAAAGTGGCTGAACTTTGGCCTCCTCTCATCTCTTACTGAAGCTGTGGAAAAGATTCGTTGATGACACGGGTATTGTTTGGTCTCATGGTCCTGAAGAGTTAGATATTTTCTTCAGTCATCTCAATAACCAGTTTGCTGCCATTAAATTCACGATGGAAAAGGAAGTCGATGGATGTCTTTCGTTCCTAGATGTTCTCATCTCGAAGAATGAGGATGGCTCCTTCTCTCACCAGGTTTTTCGAAAGAAAATGCATACGGATCAATAACTGCATGCTTCCTCCCATCATTTCCCTGCTCAGAAGTTAGGGGTTCTTAGCACGCTTGCTACCCGTGTTGTAAGAATATCAAATGAGAAGAGCTTGGAAAAGGAGAAGGCTCATCTCCTAGATGTCTTTGTAAAAAATGGTTATAGTAGACACCTGGGACAGAAAGCTTTCCTCAAGGCCCGTAAAGAGCCTTCAGTCTTTAAAGATCCTAAAGATCGTGTCATAGGGGTTCACCTGCCTTACATCCAAGGAACCACTGACAAGATTGCCAGGATTTTGAAGAAGCATAATGTTCTCGCAACCTTTAGACCTCTTAATACCATCCGTGGCTCCCTTAGGTCTGTGAAAGATCTTATCGATCCTAAGGACATGAAGGGTGTCTATGTCATTCCCTGTTCCTGTGGGACACCATATATTGGTTGGACAGGTCGCTCTATCAATCAAAGGATTAACGAGCATTCGGCGGACTTGAGGCATGGGAGGGTCAAGTCCTCGGCCCTGGTAGAACATGCCGAGAAGACTAAGCATCATGTCTGTATTGAGGAGGCTCGCGACATTGCAAAGGTTGCGCAGTTTCACCATCGGAAGTTTAGAGAGGCCCTGGAGATTGAAAAAAGGCCCAAAAATCTTAATAGGGATGATGGTTGGAAGATTAGCAGTTGCTGGATCCCAGCCCTGTATTCCTAGCTGCCTCATTCCTCCTCCTCTTTGGTTTCATGGGTCCTTTATCCTCCCTTTCCCGGTGGTTTTCTATATTCTTTTTGTGTCTCTTGCCCCTTTTTTGATAGCGGAAATTCCTTGTGTTGAGCTTTGTCGTAAGTTTTTTGTGTAGTATTATGTACTTCGATGATAGTGATGATTAATGGATCCTAATTAAATAAATAAATAACCGAAGAATCTTTTTCATACTAAGGTATTATATATGAATATGATTTAATAAGAATAAAGTATAGAAATCAAATAAAAATATATAGTTAGATTAAGCCCTAGAATTAAAAATAATAAGGAAAGTAACCTTAGATTCTCAGGGTTTAAAGAGAGTGTAAGTAGTAATAATAATATTAATTTATAAGGGGATTGGTGAGTAATTATATTGATAGTTAGTAGTTAAACAACATTATATTTATATTTATATTTATAATATGAGAAATAATAATTTAGTTAATGGGGTGGATAAGAGTGAATTTTTACCTTTTTAATGATATATATTATTCTCATATAAGGGTAATATTAGAATGATAAAAAAGTTTTTTACATATATAAAAAATAATAAAAAAAGCTTGAAAAGAATAATTACCATCATAATCTATTAAGTATAATGGTAAATAGTAATAATAGATTAGGTAAATAAGGATTAAATAAGGTGTTTGCATAGGTTATATGTTAATAGTTTGGTATAAAATATTTAGATTAGGTTCTAAAATTAACAATAATCGAAATATTAACCATTAGATCTCTATTATTTAAATAGGTAAATTGGTATTATATAAGGGTAAGGGTATTATAATAATAATATCTCATTATTAGGTGGAGGTGGTTAATATTTGTAGCATATTTATAATTATATTATATTATATATGGGTTAATGGGATAGGAATATTTACCAATTTATTCCTCATCTCAATATAAGGTAAATATCGATATTATTATTAATGACTTTTAGGGTAGAAAGAAATATATTAATTAACTGTTAGTTAGATTAGGTCTTGATAATATAAATATTTAAATAAATAATGAATTTTATAAGGACATTAGAAATTAACTTTTTATTAAATTAAATGGATAAAAATAATAGTCAAATAAATTTAGGTCCTTCCCCGGGGGCCTGGTCAAACCTAGCTGCTAGAGGTCTGGTAACCGTTTTCTTGTCCAGTTAGTTGTTGGAATGGCCTGCTGTCCCTATTTATTGCATGGCTCAGATTGGATATTCAACTTGTCCTAATGATGAACCACACTGTTTGGTTCGAAATGCGTCGACAAATGATTTCATATGTGATTTTGCCGAAGAATTTTTCTCTAAAACAAGGCAAAGAGTCATTTGGTTTAGACTACTCTAGTTCATAGACATATTCCACAATCGGCCAAGAAGCCTTTGGTTCCTAGCTTATTATGAGCTAGTATAACTAGTAAACTCCTTTGCAGTCAATTTTGGTTTAGCCTCATATAGTTTTGTGTCTTTTTTATCTTCGAATCTATTTTTAATACCCATCTGTTGTGATATCCAAGTTCTTTAATAAAAATAAGAATTTCTATTCCATGTTACATCTCTGCGTATAAAATTTATGTGACTGAGTGAAGTTCATCTGAGATTCGCTTAGGATCCTATAGTGTAGTTTGATCATATAGGCAGGAGGTCATTGAAAGAGTGTGTTTGCATTGGATCTATCTGAAGGTTCATATAAGAGTTCATGTAAGACTTCATGTAGTTCTATCAAGAATCATTTTCATCTGCAAGCTTCATTCACAATCAGAGGAAACCTCTGTGATCTTTGGATCAAATTGGTATAAGAGCCAGTAACTTCTAGTTCTCTGGGTAATTCTATAACTTCTTCTGATTTAAAAATGGAAGTTGGACGCAAATCTATCTCTTTTTGTGAACTCCAAGAGAATGAACAAAAAACAAAAAATCTTGATACATAAAGTCTGTTTCATAATACATCGTCATCTATAATAAATTCAATCGAGCTAAAGATTGTATAAATCCAACCTTCCTCACGTTGGAAGCTTCCTAATATCAAACCCTTAGAAGTGTACTTTGATCTCTCTATATTTCATATAAAAGTTGTAACAAGAGTCTCTATTAAAGAATGTGTTATTCAAATCTAGGAAAACTCAAAAGCCATCCAAACCATTCCTTTGTTAGATGCCAAAGAACTTCAATAGGAAGCCTGCAAACACAATACTTCATATGTCCATCTTGGTTATATAAGAGTTGGGATATTTTCTTTAACTCAAAGAGGATTAAACACATTTGTCTTAGCAACTACAAGAGACATCAATCATAACAAGTACATTGACTCCCTGCTTGGTGGGATAAAGGCTAGCTAATATGAGAAATTGAATATTTTGTGTGGTATTCAATAAAATGATTTTTATTATTTTGTAATTCTTTTTCCTGAATCTACTATTTTGTAATTGGATAAACCCACATAGATAATGATAATTTTATTGCGGTGATTAATAAAGTAGTTTTATTATTTTATGTTATTTAATTTTTATATATAAATGCAAACAACATAACTAACATGGAATGGATTCTTGGTGGGGTAATTTACCAATTTTCCCATTAAAACATAAAAAGGATTTTGAGTAGACATAGTGCATAGATTTCTCGCAAAACAATTCGTAAATTATTCGCCAAATCATATAATTAAACCAAGTATATAAAGTGATTATGAGATCTCATATATTATTCGTCAAATCACACAGTTACATCAAATATATAAAGTTCTTATGAGATCCATCAATTTCTAAACAAGAGATTACTTGTTGATAAAATATCTGAACAATTAAACCAATCAACAAACCAAATCTTACCTATTTACTAATTTAATCATTATTTTCAAGTTTCCCACTTAATTCTTACATTATTAAATAAATCACAAATTACAATATAGAGAACAACATCATTGGTCTTTGTCTAATTGGTCTTCATTGCACTCACATCCACTCTAGAATATTGCAAACACTTCTCTTTCTTCACCGCCACATCTTTGAGCTATCACTTGACCTCCATTTAAAACATAATTATCTCTCACCATCGTTGACGAACTTTGAAAGATCAACAATATTGACATCACGGCTCATTGGGGCTTTCATGATAAAATTTATCGAGTAATGAACCATCCTATGGACCAACCACCATCTGTCGGATAATTTTATTTTGTTTGTCCACCAATTGATAGGACAGTGGTCTGGATATTGAATGTGTTAAAAATTTGATTAAACAACTTGAACTATCTCAAACACATGGATCTCATAAAAATAACCTATAACTGATGATATTGAAACCTGGAAACTGGAACCAACAATTTTGTTGTTGTATTTATATGTACAATTTACATCATTTCTTAATATTGTTGAATTCATTCTCCTATCAACCGACCACCATCTGCTGGGTATTTTGCTCTTATTTATTGATTAGTTGCTAGGAGTGTGGTTTGGATATTGATTGTGTTCTAAAGGTGATCAAACAACTTGACTTTTCTCATACACATGGATCTCATAAAAATAACCTATAACTGATTCTCTTGAAGCCTAAAGCACAAGAAGACCTATCAAAATATAACATACTTACATAATTAAATTAGTGATATGTTGACTTGGCATTGGCACCAAACAACATCAAGAACCACTAATTTGAAATATGTTATTCTCTTCAATTATAGGTTCTACACTTTCACTTATCTTACAAAATGACATGATAATTTTGATTCCACTATGGCATAACTTAATTGAATGAATAAAAGAGACTCACTAAACTCCTGCTGACCAATGAAAAATGTATCACTTAAGCTTCACTGTGTGATACTGTGTTGTTGGTCTGTTAACTCCAACAACATGTGCTCAATTCTAGAAACATGTAATTGGATCTTGTAGCAGTTGTAACTTCAATGTTGATTGACATCATCACCTTGACTTCATTAATATTCATGCATATTGAAATGGAATCAAGTGCAATTTCTACATCGTTACAATTTCATGTGAAGAGAATCAACACTCTAAAATAGCAGATAGCATTACATTGTAATTGACACACAGCTTGATAAAGGGCCAAAGACCTTCACTAGCTTCCAAGCACTGAATGAGGAAATTATGGTCAAAGATTGGCCTATCATCTATGTTGGAAAGAAAACTCAAATCGATCCTCTCAAGATGTAGATCTACTAATCAATGTTGCAAGCGACCATGAAGCTAGGTCAACGCTAATTCTAGATCGATGTAGCTGCAAAAAACAAAAAAATCTTCTTCATTCTTCACACGCACAATGTTCCTACATGTAGGATCAATAAAACCACCCATTGGAGCCAAAGTCCTCTTTCGTGCTGCCAATTGCCTTTGCTAGTCAACACTACTAGTGGCACGTGAAACTACAAATTGCAATAGTGGAAGATCAGGTTCTAGGAAAAAAAGGGCTTCTCAACATAACGATTTGAAAAATTACAATGTTCAGGGATGTTGATTTGGCCTCGGAAAGCCTTGATTCCATCATACATCACGCTTTTCATTTCCCATTTTATAGAAGACTACAAACCAACTAGACCATAAGTGAAGGCCACTAGCACAACAAACACGATTAAAGAGAAAAATAAATTGTCGAGTGCATACAACAAATTCCTTTTAAACTTGTTGTTGTAAAGAATTAATGAAAGAATCCACAGTGTAATGGATTGAAGGAACCTACTCCCAATTAATTTCAGAATTGGAGAAAATAAATTCAAGCCACCACAGAGAAAGAACTCCCTGACACAGTGGTGAGATTCATCTGTTATTTTTGGTTTCTCCTCACAATCACACTCGACAAGACAAACCAAAACGAAATATCAAATTCAACATAGCAGAAACTAGAAAGAATTCTCACATGCTAACTACCATATGTGCAAAATATCAAATATCAAATCCCTTTCATCTTCCTAAGCCCTCCAATGCAGGAGTCAAGTTCAGACATGCTCTAATACCAAAAATTACTTTTGAAAAGCAAACATGGTGCACAGATTTCTCAGAAAACAATTCATATATTATTCTTTAAATCACATAATCACATCAAGTACATAAAGTTCTTATGAGATCCAACAATTTCTAAACTAAGAGATTGATTGTTGAGAAAATATCTCAAAAACCAAACCAATCAACAAACCAAATCTTACCCATTTACCAATGTAAGTGTTATTTCCATGTTTTTGGGTCTTGAATATAAAAACTAAGGATAATGAAGGGCATCCTATGAGTCACAAGATGATATTTTTTTAGATTGGAATCACTAGCATGGAATTCCTTCTTAGTGGTGGGTAATTTATCATTTTCCAATTCCTATATTTTGGGTCTTGAATATAAACATTTGAATAAGGAATTACTGAGAAGGGGGAGGGGGGGGGCAAATTAGTAATAGTGGGGTTCTTAAAACTTCAAGTATAAGTCTTTAATTCTTTTCACTATTGTCAACCACTTTTCAGAGCATTCATTAACGATACAAATGAACAACAAGACAAGGCATTCACATTTACATACAATCCATCACATGAGCATCATAGACATATTGACACAGATATTTTTACATGGAAACACAAAGGGAGAACCACTAATTTGTTTGGTGTTATGATGTAAATTAAGTACCTACTTAATTACATCAATGTTTTTGTGAGCTCCCACTAACAGGAGGCACCAAACCCCTTAAGATAGCAAGCCACTACTTACCAAGAGGAACCAACCTATTATGAATGCAGGCAACTACCTATTCTAGCCATTGTTCTACATTTTATACAGTTTTCAAACTGAAAATAGAAGCAAATGCATGTAAATAGAAATGAAAATTTGATATGCTCCAATACCAGTTCCTTTCCTTCAACCCCTTAGTTCTCCTTCGAACTGTGCTCTATGTTCCCCAACCAATACAAGTCTCGACCCTATACCTTCTCTTAGTGATGCTTAGCTTAGTCACACACCCACAACACTGCACTTTGTAACTTTCAACAATTATGTATTCCCCACTTGCATAGTTGCTCTTCACTTTTTTTCCTCTCCTATGCTGTGACCACTGTTGTCTTTGTTGTCTCTGTACCTAATAGTGTGCTACAACATGGTATGGTCTGTTGTTTCTCAATCATGTTTCTTGTACACTTCAAAAAGGCTCCCCATTCTACTATAACTTGTGTTATCAGTCACAAAAGTTTACTTAATACAAAGGATGAACTTCTGAGTGATTCCCTAAGCTGAGAATAAATTCTCAGTAAAATCATGGAATCCAAAGAGGTGTTCCATGCTTACGAATTGATCCCAATGAACAACCTATACCTTAGGCAAGGATTTCCTGTTTCAAGTCAATGTCATCTACACCTAGTCATATTTTTTATTTAATTCTCCATGGCATGCAAGAAATATCAGGGAAATCTAGTTCTCGTTATATCCAGGCCCACAAAATTTTCTCTGCAAACCAAGTTCCTCACTACCTTATCTATGTTCTCTACAGTGCCATTAATACTACCACCATCTATGATCCTCTGCCACATTTAATGAAATCAACAATAACACAGGAAGACCATGTGAGACTAATTCCTAGGCATGCCTTTCAATGTTATTCAAGAGGTCATGAGTCATCATGATCTGCTTGCTTCTGCGCATGTATTAGCCTCGACCCCCGACTTTCCCGTAGGTTCGACTAGGGACATTTTCCACTTTTTTGGGTATGTTTTATTCATTCAACACCTACAAATGAATACATGGGAAAAAAATTCAAGAGACAAACCCTTGGTGAAAAATTCAAGGTTTTGTCACATGATAAGTGTATCTCATGTTGACATCATCCAGGCCACATGGATCCTTTTGCATGGTGACATGCGTCACCTAAATTTGGTCTACTAGGCCATCCAAAAATGTCAAAATTTCTTGTAATGTGTCCTCCATACTGCCACGCCATGCTAACGTCATCAACCATGCTTCCTATACCAGATCCCACACAAGTCAGGGGTTGGGAGTCAAGGCTTCGTTCTTCCTCCAAAACTTCAATGCCTTGCCCAACCTCCTAACTTGGATTTGGTCCCACGTAGGTCAGGGGTTGGGGTTTTGTTCTCTTATTGACTCTACTACACAACTCGACCTCTGGCTAGCCTAACTCACCTAAGTTTCAACCTTAGTTGAATATCTGCCTAAGTCCTCAACAAATGAGCTTTTTTGTCTACCAACTTCAACTGAATATAACTCCTAATCCAACGCACCATTGGAAATTCCTTCTAGAGCATTATCTGGCTATGCCATTACCAAGAGCATATGAACTAACTACATGGGGAAGAATTACCTCCAAAGTATAGGACTCCACAACCATCATAGTCATGTTTTTATGGCTTGTCCAATAAGCCAACTCCTGTGATGATTCTCTACAGAATACTGTAGCAACCATGGGACTCCCGCTGAACAGCATGTTCATGAATGCCAACAAGTGATTCCTCTATCCTTAGGGCTAGTCCAATTGACGTGAATGCCAACATAGTGAGTGCCACCAACCATCTATTCATTGCCATTTGTCCAACAATAAAGTTTGAGGATAATTAAAGGTGTATTTTGAATCATAAGATAATCATTTTTTAGATTGGAAGCCTTTGGTGTTAAAATAAAGGTATTTTTATTTTTTAAAATAATAAATGTAGTTAATCTAAATAAATATAAATTTGATTTTAATAAAAATATTAATAAAAGATTATAATTATATATAAAAAAATATGTTATGAGTGATAAAATGATAATAGTATTTTTTAACTAATAGTATTTCTATTTTATAAATTAGAAAAAAATAATTAATTTAAATATTATAATAAAATGAAATGAAATTTAAATAAAAATATTGATAAAAAACTATATATGTGTGTTGAGAGAATGAGAATTAAAAGAAAAACAAATTAAAATAATAAATTACAATTAAAATATTGAATAAAAAAATATATTATGTAACCCCTGATACATTGTCCATCTTTTAAAAGTGATTTTATTTGGCCAAATAGAAGATGTCTTGAGAGACTTGAACCTATTTAGTTGGGGAAACAAACTGTTCGCCACACCACTTGAGCTAAAATCCTTTGAATTTAAAGAGGGAATTTTGAATATAGGTTTTTTAAATAATAGATATGGATGAGATTTAATAAATATAAAAAAATATAATTAAACTCAAAACTTAACTTTTACTAACTTTTTAATTTATATATTTTTAATATGTGAGAGTACTTATTTTTCTCTATTATTTACCCCTTCCTCACTCACTTTTATAACCCTTAACAAAATGGTAGATAAACTACTAACCATAAGTTATCTATGTTATTAACAAGAAAATTAGTTATGAGTACCATAATTTCTTTCTATTATTAATTTTTTTTTTTAAATAGTGTTACATAAAATGTGTTTCTAATTAATATAAATCATTCACTTTTAACAATATGATTGTGCTCATTTTATATTGATGGCCCAATCAATATAGATGAACCAACTTTAATATTATTATGCTGATTTTATATTAATTATCATTTACTATGGTTCTAGTTTTATTGATTGTTAAATCATCAAGAAGATCATGGTTTCCTCCCATTCCACTTAATCATGATCAACGTTGTTGCAGCTACTTCTTGATCAAATTTAGTCACAAACCTTTGAATCTCCTCACAGAACTGAACCTCCAATATCCTCCTACTATTGTTACAATCATGGTTCATCAACCACAAGTTAAGTTGTAGCTCTTGTTTTAATGGAAGATAGATTGTCAACATCAAACCCCATAGCCAGAGGTTGTGAATGAATTTTTTCATTGACATGCTTCATTCAGCGTGATTTTTATACTGATACTCGAACCAAAGTTGATATCGAAACCCTGTGACCGTACATGTAAACAAAGTTGCATCAACACCTTGTGACACGGGATGGAAAAAGGCCAAAAGTTGAAGCAACACCACAAATGGATCCCTAGTTTGCTATTAAAGAGGAAATAACAATTCATCCCAAGACAAACATCACTAAATTACTTGGACAAGGTAGGCAACAATATAAATGCCTTAAAAGTGACAGGAAAAGAAAGTTATATTAAGTTCTACTTACGTATGGTAATGTGTATGCGATAAGTAGAATTAAACTAAAAGACATAATAATGCTACCCAACATGACAATACGCTAGTTGCAATTTATAACAAATATAAGAACAATGAATGGTTTCTGAAAAGGAATTACTGATAGCAATAATGAAGTTGAAATAATGTTGCTAATTTTTAATGTAGGTGATTAAAGTTTTTGAGGTTGTGCAGCGTACTGATGACCCTTGATGAATACACCAATAATGATTGATGTTGTCTGTAATAGGGTTGAGATGATTTTATGAATATGCATGTTTCTTCCAAAATGATTAAAGGAGACTAATGATGGATTTAATAATTGTGAAGGTAGGTCAAACTAGACAGAAGGCTAATGGTCAAACCTTTGTACCTGCTGTAACACCCTCCTCCGACATCTACCCAAGCAACTAGATAGCCAGGGTAAACATGTGATGAGAGGCCACTATGATATGATCCAACGTCCTAAGACACCTTAAGGAATTGCAACCAATGGAAACACACCATATAGACATCCAACATCATCAACAGAACCCTCAGAGGACAAGTCAACGACTTAGACAACCTATCCCTAGGTCCTACTATTGTTTTAGGTCTCTTGGGCCATAGTCACTCTCATGTTATGCACAAGGGAGTGACCAACAACCTAAAGTCACTCTCACAGGCCTACCTGCCAATGACTATGGACAAAAATGGTCAGCGTTGTGCCAGCAACCCCAGGATTTAAGCCACTTTTTCAGGCTCAAAGCCCAGGACAATGCCCAAAACTGATCCATCTCTTCAAATCAGTAAAATAACAAGGAAATGAAAGTACTAACGTTAATACTTGTTTAAGACCGTGCTTGGATCTCTACTATACATGACAGGCATTTCGTCAAACATATCATCGACATGTAACCTATTGGTGTAAATAACATAGTTAAGTGTAGGGATCTCATGCTTATCTGAGAATATCTATGAACCATTGTTCCCTCATTCCATTTGTTGCATTATCATCTATTATATCATAGACACATTATCCATTAATATACAAGTAAAAACATGTTGAAGGTCATACATAACTGTTGTCATAAAATATGCATATAACCAACCTAATAGGAACATAAATACAATAAACATATCAACCATCAAATCCATAAATACATCAGTACCTTTACACATGAAAATCAAGGGAATGGATTTCTCATTAATGAATGCAATGAACCAACCGGATATGGGACTACCACTTTCCACCCAAATCTCTCTTTAATCATTCGCCCCTGTGCCATATTCCAAGCATGAATGTGGGATATCATAAAACACATCAATCAAAAATCATCGAGGGCTTCCAAAGGCCACTCACCTCAACCCATCAAATATTGATTCAACCTCATAGTCAGACATCACCAAAACCATCACTAAATTTATCTCCATCCTGGCCATCTTGGGCTATAGAGCATTTGTTCCAACTAAGGCTCCAGGATTAATAAATCAACCCACAAGTGCATCAAGCTCTAGATCATTTGTCCAACCAAGAATCCAGGAATAGTAACTCAACCCACCAAGGGCTCTTGAGCATTTGTCCAACCAAGGCTCTAGGACTAGTAACTCAACCTAAGTTGTTACAGGGCTCCAAAGCATTTGTCCAACTAAGGCTCCAGAAACTAATAACTCAACCCAAGCTAAGGAAACATGAGAACCAACCAAAACAAAACAATGAAAATAAATCCATAATCACCATGGCTATCTAGGAAATGACAAGGCTAGGCAATCCACTATCAATCCAAGAAAACCTTCATGCCAATGATAGATCACAACCAAGAAACCACATGCATATGCCATGCATGTCGAAACTAGTGAAGAAATCATACATGCAACTTGGTACCTGCAAGCAATCTGATGTAGCTATTGATTCCAATGCCTTCTTACACTTTACTTCTCTTCCTTTGCCTTCTTTCTCCAAAAATGCAAGTATACCACACCCACCAAGAGTGCTCCAAGAAAACTCTAAGTATCCAAGAGTATGAGAGAGAGAATAATGAGAGAGAGCTCCAACAATGAACTAACAAAAGGTTACCAACTGTTCCTAAAAAGCCTTTCTATGAATGAGGCCCTTATTTTCTTCATTTTCCATTATTTTCCTCCTCGCATGTAACCTGTGGCCTTTCACCTCCCTTTTCTCCTAATTTCCATTATTTTCATAAATAATTGTGCCAAAAACGCCATTTAATGCCTTAGCCATTACCATTTTCAATTTTCTTAGCCAAAAACAACCAAATGAACACCCCCTGGGATGTCTTACCCAATATTTAGCTTGTAATAAGTGTCTTAGTAATTTATGGTTACTATTTTTAACATTTATTACATGGAATTTTCATGAGGACTGTTATAGAACCCTCCCCCTTGGGGGACATTGTCCTAGGTGTTCAATCACACATATACCTTAGCAACCTACTGAAATAAGACATACTACTCATGGATATTTATAACACAGCTCAATGCAGTATTTATAATGAAATATTTTCCCAAGAGAAAAATGTCATGACAACATGACAACATACCGCATAGTGGAGCTTTATAACACAACTCGTTACAGTATTTACAATGATCATCCTTCTCAAGACAAACTCATATGACATCATAACATCAAGATAACATAACCACATGGTAGCATAATAACATAACACCCATACCACATAGTGGAGCTTTATAACATAGCTCATTATGGTATTTACATCCATACCCGGGTGTACATATAGCAACACCATCAAAATATATATACCAAAACATATGCCAAATCATATATCAAAACATATATCAAACATATACTAACATCATATCTAAGCATATATAACAAAACATCATATAGCATATATCAACCATCATAAAGCATATATCGATCCCAATAAAGCATATACTAAACCAAAATAAAATAAATACTAAATCACCATGAAGCAGAAACCAATCCATCATAAGCAAATACTAAACCACCATAAAGAAACTACCAAACCACCATAAGTGATTATCAAACCACCATATCAAGCTGCTTTTCCTCAATCAGAAAACAAGGAAGGATACATAGCCTGCATCTAATCCACCATCTCCCATGTAGCTTCATCGGGCCCAAAGTGCTTCCATTGCACTTTAACTTTCTCTATTGCTCGGTTCCAGAGCGTGAGCACCTTTTTTCTGCAAGATACACTGAGGCTCCAGCTAGAATCTCCATCTGGTTCCACCTACAATACATACCAGTCAATCACATGATCAACATCTTTAACATACTTCTTAAGCAATGGGACATAGAAAACATCGTGGGCTTTCATTGTTGGAGGCAGTGAAAGTTGATAGGTTACTGGCCCAATCCTCTCAATGATACTGAAGGGTCCACAAAACCATGGTGCCATCTTGGCACATGAGCCAATCTGCAAGGAGCTCTTCCTTAGTTTGATGCACAAGTATGCCTATTCCCCAACCTGAAACTCCTTGAAGAACCTATTCTTGTCAGCATAACTCTTACACCTATCTTGTGATGCCTCTAGATTCTTCTTGATAACCTGCATCTCATGTTCCATGTCTCCCAATCTGGTCCAATCAATATCCTACTAACCGGATCAATCCAACTAATGGGAGTGTTACAACTCCGCCCATACAATGCCTCAAAAGGACTCATCTTGAGTGACTCCTAATAACCATTGTTGTATGAAACTTCGACCAAAGGGAGATACCCTTCCCATCTTCTGTTGCTAGTGCATAACATACATCCTCAACATGTCCTCTAAAATCTTATTGACCCTCTCTATTTGTCCATACGTGTGTGGATGATAAGCTATGTTAAAGGCCAACTCGATGCCCAAAACTGCAAATAACTCCTTCCAAAACTTCGAAGTGAACTTTGCATCCCTGTATGATACAATCTTATTTGTAACACCATCTATTCTAACCATGTCTCAGATGAATACATGGTCCACATCACTAGCAGAGAATATAGACTTCATTGGAATAAAGTATGAAACCTTTGTTAACCTATCCACAATAACCATGATCGAGTCATTATGCTTCAGTGTCTTTGATAACCCTATGATGAAATCCATGGAAATGACCTCCCATTTTCACTCTGGGATAGCGATCAACTATAGCAGACCACCCAGATGTTTGCCCTCTGCCTTAGCTCACTGACAATTGAAACATCTAGGCAAAAACTTTGCTAATACCTCTTTAGATTCAGCCAATATAATATCTCTTCACTGCTATGAGTGTCTTCTGATAACCTGGTTGACTTGAATATGGTTTTGCATGAAACTCCCTCAAATTCACCTTCTTGATCTCACTACTATCTGGTGCATATATCCTGTCTCGAAACCTAACCAATCCATCTATCATAAGGCAATAATCCAAGTCCTGTGCACCTGCACCTGCACTTGTAACTATACTCGTGCCATTACATGTACTTGTACATGCACCTACACTTGTACCTGTACCATCACCTTATTGCAACCTGTGTACAATCTCCATATACCTGACATCCTGTTGTCTTGCCCACAAGATCCTGTCCTATAATTCTGTCCCATAAGATCTCATAGCTGACAAGTAGTTCACATGTACCTACCTACTAAGAGCATCTACCACTTTGTTCTCCTTGCCTTTGATGTACTTGATATCAAAATCAAACTCACTGATCGTGGCTAACCATCTAGTTTTCTTGGAATTTAGATTAGGTTGGCCAAACAAATACTTCAATCTAATACAGTGATCACTCATAAACATAAACCGCTTGCTAAGAAGATAGTGTCTCCACATCTTCAATGCATGTATAATCGCTGCTAACTCGAGATCATGTGTGGGATAGTTCTTCTCATGCTCGTTTAGTTTTTGGGAATCATAACACACCACCTGTCCATCCTGCATAAGGAATCCACCAAGCCCTCTCTTGCAAGAATTTGTGCATACCACAAATTCCTTATTCAGATCTACAATTTGTAGTACTGGTGCATGTGTGAGCAACTGCTTCAGCTGGTCAAGGATAGTCTCACACTTTTCAATCCATTCAAACTTCTTACCTTTCCTCTGTAATGATGTGATAGGATAATAAATCTGCTAAAAGTTCCTAATGAACCTCCTATAGTAGCCTACCAGACCCATGAAATATCTCACCTCATCCACACTCTTAGGAGCTACCCACTCCATGATGGCTCTTATATTCTCTAGATCCACTGCAATTCCCTCCTTGGAGACAACATGTCCCAAGTAGTGTACCTTGGTCTGAAATAAACTACATTTACTGATCTTAACATACAACTTGTGCTCTCTCAACAACCTCAACACTACTGCTAAGTGCTCGACATGCTATTCCTCATTTTTAGAATACCAGTATATCATCAATGAACACAATAACAAACTTATCCAAATATGGATGCAATACACTATTCATCAAACACATAAACGTAGCTAGAGCATTAGTTAAGCCAAATGGAACCACAACAAACTCGTAATGCACATACCTGGTCCTGAACGCAGTCTTGTATATGTCATCCTCTTTGATGTGTACCTAATGGTATCCAAATCTCAATTCAAACTTTGAGAACAACATTTCTCCCTTCAACCAAGCGAACAAGTCATCAATCCTCGACAAAGGGTACATGTTCATGATATTCACTTTTCTCAACTACTTGTAATCAATGCATAATCTTAGGGTACCATCTTTCTTCCTCACAAACAATACCAGTGCGCCCCAAGGTGATACACTTGGCGTAATGTATCATTTGTCTAACATTTCCTTTAGCTGCAACTTTAAATCAACCAACTCAGGTGTGCTCATCCTGTTAGGATGATACCGATGATGATCATGGTACCTATCTGAATCAGAAACAGAATCATACATGTGTTTATCCCTTCTCCTCTTTAGAGTGTCCAACATGGTGTTAAAATGATCTAACTTAAGTCTACTATGAGACTTGTTTCCATATGCCCCATTAGTTTTTTGCTCCTGCTCATGACTGATATGAAGTGGTCCTTATCACTACAAATCTAACAAGATTTGAAGTATTACTACATTCACCTCTACTAAATTTTCCTGTGACTACATGATTCTATCATTATATGCCTTACAACTCTTGATCTCTTCCTTTAAACTTCTTTGTGTCACTGCCAAGTCAAAAGAGTTCCCAACACCATATTGCTCTTCAGATTCATAGGGAGAGTCTCTATAGTCAACCATCTTTCTAGCCATTTGATATTTCTTTCTACAAGGCATAGTATGTCAGATAAACCAATCATAATAAATAGAGTACCTTAGCATAACTTGGGGAGGATACCTTGTCTGCAAGATTACCAAATCAATGTGATACACGTATAACATAATCATGACAACATATAGACATACACAAGTAAACGTATCAACTCATAAACATTACTTTAACTATGGTCCAGTCATCAATGCAAGGCCATATCAACAATGCATGCTATGACCTCATGCATGACAACAACCATTATTCCATTGTACATGTTGCCACATGCAACCAGTGGTATGCATAAACAGTGTCAAACCAATTACACATATGAATAACTGCATGTATTCAAACATACTCGATCATTTCTTGTAATCAACCTACAAGACTAATGCATGTAATAAAAATATACAAAGATGCAACCTAACATACAAGGATGTAAGTAGGTACCATGCAATTAACATGTAAGCAACATGTAATCCATACACAGTAAATCACATATTCATTTCAAATACATTTCATGAAATCAATAACAAATTCTCCATGATAACCATACTACAACCCTAATCAACCATCAAGTAAATGTAACAAGTATATAACTGTAAGAGACACACATGAAATTCACATGCATGCATGACCAACACATAGCCCATCCAGTCTGAGTGGTGAACCATGCTCTGATACCACTCTGTAACACCCTCCTCTCACATCTACCCAAGCAACAGGCCAGCTAGGTAAACATGCGATGAGAGGCCACTATGATATGATTCGACCTCCTAAGTCACATTAAGGAAGTGGAACCAATGGAAACACACCATATAGACATCCAACATCATCAATAGAACCCTCAGAGGACAAGTCAGCTGCTCAAACATGCTGCCCTTGGGTCCCACTGTTGCTTAAGGTCACTTAGGCCCTAGTCACTCTCATTCTATGGGCAAGGGAGTGACCAACAACCTAAGGTCACTCTCACAAGCCTGTCTTCAAAAAGTTGTGGATGAAAATTGTCAGTGTTGTGCCAGTGACCACAAGATTTAAGCCACTTTTTTAGGCTCAAAACTAATCCATCTCTTCAAATCAGTAAAGCAACATGGAAATTAAAGTACTAAAGTGAATACTTGTTCAAGACCATGGCTAGATCCCTATTAGCCATGACATGCATTTCGTCAAACATATCATTGACATGTAACCTACAAGTGTAAATAATAGACTTAAGTGTATGGATCTCATACTTATCAGAGAATCTCTATAAACCATTATTCCCTCATGCCACTTGCTGCATTATCATCTATTAGGTCATAGACACATTATCCATTCATGTACAAGTAAAAACATGTTGAATGCAATACATAATTGTTGTCATAGAATGTGCATATAACTAGCATAATGGGAAAAGAAATATAATAAATATATCAACCATCAAATTCACAAATACATTAGTAACTTTAAACATGAAAATCAAGGGAATGTATTTCTCATTAATGAATGCAATGAACCAACTGGAGATGGGACTACCGCATTCCACCCTACGGTAGAATGGTTGAGCCAAATCTCTATTCAGCCATTCACCCTCGTGTCATATTCCAAGCATGAATGTGGGATCCCATAGAACACATCAATCAAAACTCATCTCAGGACTCCAAAAGCCATCCACCTCAACCCATCAAATAGGGATTCCACCTCATGGTCAGAAATCACCAAAACCATCAACAAATCAGTCTCCATCCTAGCCACCTAAGGCTCTGGAGCATTTGTTCCAACCAAGGCTCCATGAATAATAACTCAACCCATAGCTGCCTCCAGACTCCAGATCATTTCTCCAACCAAGGCTCCAGGACTAGTAACTCAACTCACCAAGGGCTCCAGAGCATTTTTACAACCAAGGCTTCAGGACTAGTAACTCAACCCAAGGTGTTATAAGGCTCCAAAGCATTTGTCCAACCAAGGCTCGAGGAACTAATAACTCAACCCAAGCTAAGGAAACATTAGAACCAACCAAAACAAAACAATGAAAATAAAACCACAATCACCATCATTATCCAGGAAATGGCAAGGTTAGGGAATCCATTATCAATCTAGGCAAACCTCCATGCCAATGACAGATCACAACCAAGAAACCACATGCATATGTAATGCATGTCGAAACTAGTAAAGAAATCATACATGCAACTTGGTGCCTACAAGCAATCTGATTTACCTACTGATGTCGATGCCTTTTTGCGCTTTCTTGGTCTTCCTTTGCCTTCTTGCTCCAAAAATCCAAGTATGCCACATCCAACAAGAGTGCTCCAATAAAACTCTAAGTATCCAAGAGTATGAGAGAGAGCTCCTGACAAAAGGTTACCAACTGATCCTCATAATCCTTTTTATGAATCAGGCCTTTATTTTCTTCATTTTCCATTATTTTCCTTTATTTTCCTTCCTCACATGCAACATGTGGCCTTTCACCTCCCTTTTCTCCTAATTTCCATTATTTTCATAAATAATTGTGCCAAAAATGTCATTTAATGCCTTAGACATTTCCTTTGCCAATTTCCTTAGCCATAGACAAACAAATGAACACCCCTAAGATGTCTTGCCTAACATTCAGCTTGGAATAAGTGTCTGAGTCATCCGTGGTCATCGTTTTTAACATTTATTACATGGAATTTTCATCAGGGTTGTTACACCTGCAATAAAAAAGAATAAACAAACAAACAAAAATACTTATGAGAGAAAGATATCACCAAGATAAAGTGCAGATAAGGCACTTTAGCTAGCAAAGGCAACTTGAGCAGATGGAATTTCAAGTGGGAAGCAAATTTCTACCTGTGTTGAAGGCTAGAAGAAAACATTGAGGATGGTGTTTCGTTCAAGGGGGGAAGATGTAACACCCCTCAATAAAAATTAAATAATTAATTTACTTTTATTGCAGAAATTCAGTAAACTTTGGGTTGTGTGGAAGCTTGATGGAAAAATTAATATCTGAAGTTATTTTTTATTTTATTTAAAAATTGATTATGGCCAACCAGGGAATTTATAAGAAGAGGTCACTAAGTAAACGTTTCATATACTAGACAGTTAGGGGACACTTACTCCCACCCCTATATATAAATCATCTCAGTTGGGGAAGCATAAACCTAGGAAAGCATGAGAGAAAGCTTGAGGCAACCAAGGAAGAGAGAAAGAAAACTAGTACCTTGAAGAGAATTTTGTTAAGGAAAGGAAGGATGTTGCGAGTGGGATATCCTTGAGCTGGTTGGGGCTGGTCGAATCCCTAAGTCATACTTGTTGAGTCTATGAGTTTCTGGGTTGGACTTGTTACAGTCTAAGATGCCTTTAGAAAGACCTTGTTGGGTCTTCGTTTACTACTATCTGGAAGTGGAAACTGGCATAAGGGGAGAATTAGTAAAGGTACCAATCTCCTTGGTTAGGAGGACTAAGATTTACCTCTGTAATTTTCCCTGACAACCTAATTGCAAAACATATAAGTATTATTTTTTTATATTCGAGAACTGGTATTCGTAAATGAGCAAATAAGTATTCTTTTGTTATATTCCAGAACTAGTATTTGTAAATGAAAAAATAAGTATTATTTTGTGATATTCCAGAACTAGTATTTGTAAATGAACAAATAAGTATTATTTTTGTTATCTTATAGAACTGGTAATTATAAATGAGCAATTAAGTATTCTTTTTTTATATTCTAGAACTCATATTTGCAAATCAAAATATTAGTGTTCCCTTTGTTAATTTCCAAAACAAGAAATGGCATTTTCAAATTGCAAAGATGTAGGTTCTCTACAAGGGGCTTTGTTATTCATACTTTATGATAAACAACAATAATGATTTTTTCTAATTAATGAAATACATCTTGGAAAGAATCTTCTACACTTAGGAGGTACTAAAAATGAAATATTAGAGTAATATGAAATAAAAACTTATATGTATTTATCAAACTATCAAGATTAAATATAAGTGTTATTATTAACATACTAGATTCCAGTAAAGGAACAAAACATGTTTCTTACATATTTTATCTACCTAATTACCCAGAAAGAATAGACAATAAGTCTTGGAGAAATACTAGAACCCGCTTATCAATGGGAACTCTTGGATATTCACATAATAGATAAGTCACTAATGCTCAAAATTATGGTAAGCATTTAAAAGAAAAGTGAGAAGATTGTTAGAAGATTGTATGTTTAAGACAATACATGAATATGTGGATCTATTCTCTTATGAACACTGTGAACTTGATCGGAGGTTGGAAAGAAAATTGTAATGGTGCTAGTAATGTTGTGAAATAAAAAGAGAGTTTTATTACTCTAGTCCTATGCCCTGCCTATGAAATAGTGGTATAATATCTATTTATATCATTTATTTTGAGTATGGATTATGCATGGTGCAATTTCACTTTGTACCTTACTTCCACTAGTCAATATAAATTACCTTACGTAGGAATGAAATATGGGATTACAAAGTGGTGGCTAAAAGGAGAATATACACATAAAGGAATATTTTAATCAATACACAAACTTAATAGGTTGTAATGAAACATTTTTCAAGAATTTTAAATTAACAAAGGAGGCTCAAAGTAGTTATAGGATTGTTAAAAATAGATTGGAAATCTAGAACTGTATAGGGATGGGTAGTTCTGGCCATGTGGTTAGAACAGTCCAAACCTGGTTGGCCTCAAGATAGTCAATGGCTTGAGACGGGTCGAAAACTAGGAAGATCTAGCCTTGTCAACCCTAAATAAATCTAACAAATGAAGGGTCTCAGTAAGAAGCCAAATACAAAAGTATGTTATCACATGAACAAATTTATAAACAAGAAACAGAGGCACTATCCTAGTACTCCAAAGAGAGTCATCGCACAAAAATATTAAGAACACAGAGAAACATAAGAAAACTACTTTAATACATAACCGTTGAAAAAAGAAAATTACTGTAAGAAAAATTAATTGATCAACATTTGTAGTCATAAGTTGAGTGCGAATAAGACCTGTCCTGAATTCTAACCCTCGGCTCAACTATTAAGAAAAAGGGAGTTTTATTGTCTTAACAGTATTGGGAAGCCACCATTGAGTTTAAAAACAAAAAGAATAATTTACCAAGAAATGTTGACGTGCATACAAGAATATTTTCCATTAAAATTTCATAATAGTGACTTTAGAGAAAGTATATATACATCAAATCCTGATGAAGGGTAGCCTGCAAGGTTAGGCTCTGAGGGAAACTGATATATATCATCATACAATATAAGTTACAGAGACTAGAACCCTAACAGGCCTATTGTTCCCTAATAGGGCAAAAGTCCCTCATTAATCAACAAATATAAGAACTCTTTTCAGACTGAAGACACCTTAATCATCATTCCAACCAAGTCACAATCCAAACTAAGAATACATATTCCTATGAACAAAGACATCATACATGCCAAGACATAATGAGGGTTTTTAACTAAAAACCTGGATGAACAATAAAGAAAACTTGTAAGTCTCATGAGAAACCACAAGGAAAAGATATGCAACATCAAGGAGAAGGTTCAAGAACACCACTTACATAAGAAAAAATATAATGGAAGGGAAATAGGAGCGACAAAAATGAAGAACCAAAACTCACATTAGAATATTTATAAGTGTATGGTGGATTTGCGGCCAAGTGGTGCGCAATTACATTTTCAGTACAGTGATAACTTAATAATAAATAAATCTAGGTCGAGGCTAGTAAGGGCAGTGGGAACCGTGTCAAATAGGTGCAATCCATACATTTGAGTAGTGTGACATACACCCAAGTACTCCTAACATTACAACTATATAAATGCGCAACCATATACTCAGTTGATGTGATAACATATGTAAAAGTTAAATGCAAAGATACATCAATGGTGAGTACGACCACACAAAAAGTAGTGTTATCATTTTTGGGGAAGATTGGTTTCATAATAAATAAATAAAATGTTTTTTAATGTGTATTTGTTTTGGCATAGATTTCTATTACAATATATCTAGATAAAGTTATATAAAATTAAGGTGAAAATTGAAGTATTTTAATTATGGTCGACATTAATTTCTTTTGTTATTACGTTTTTTTTAATTTCTCAATTTAAATTATTATTTTACTATGTTTAAATGTAACATTATGTGACAACAACTCTCCCATACTGGGCTATAAAGTGCCCCTAGGCCTAATAAATTATTATTTTACTATTTTTAAATGTAATATTACGTGATGACATCTCTCCCATAGTTGATTGTAAAATAATTAATTAATTTGATTTATGGAAGTGTTTCAATAATGAAATAAATTAAAAATTAATCTAACCTTATTTAATTTTTATGAAATACAAGCTGATCAAATTTCATTTTATTACAAATATCTTGAAGATTAGATCCCATATTATTACAAATATTTTGAAAATTACAGTCCATGTCTTTATACTTGGAAAAAGAGGTGTTTTCCATTCTCTACACCATCTTTACTTAAAAAATTATAATTTTGTTTCCAAGGCATTTGAAATCTTAGTTCACATTTTTTTTCCAAAATTTTGTAACATTTTTTTCGTAAATTGATATTTTAATTTGCACCTAATAATTTTTATTTAGTAATTAAATTATTTTTAATTATTGTATTGTTTAATATTTTTCTCTTAAACATAATTATGATATTGTTTTTAACAATGTTTATCCATGGGAGATAGTCTTTCCCTCTTTCCCAATTGCTAGACCATGAAAACATCTTTAATCCAACCACTTCTGAGTAACTTTAACAATATGTGAACAATCAGAAAAAGCCTTTGACTTTTCATGATAATTAGCTTATATTTTGACATTAAATATAAAATAATGCAGAATATTTTTAATAGAAAGAATATATATGTATCACA
>APFE030622250.1:316223-336680 GCA_000404065.3 Pinus taeda
TAAAAATGTAAATATGAATTAAATTTTTATTAAAGAATTTGGACTTTTGTGATCCATAACATTGTTTAAAAGATTTTCGGCGAAATCATATAGATAATCATTTATTGACGCATTTGAACCAAAGATTATCTATGTGATTTCGATGAATTAAATTTATTTATTTTTTGAATATTTTTCTAAAATATACATATGTGACGAAATATCCAGTAAAATCTTCAATCTTTACGCAGTTATTCCTACTTTCAATTTCTAATTTTCTTTCCTTTTTTTTTTAAAGAAAAACTATAACATTTTCATTAATAAGAAATATTATACATGGTTGATATCTTATTCAAATTACAGAACAAATAGCCATGTCGAAACCGACAGATAACCTAATTCCAGCATATTCATATAACAACAGCCAAATAAACTAATCGAACCGACAAATAACCTAATTCCAGCCTATTCATATAACAACAGCCAACTACTCAAACTAAAGCTAATGGACAGTATGACAATACTCTTAACGAATACTAATTCCAGCATATTCGTATAGTGCGTGCTTCCCCTCCACCCCACGAGAGAAATAATGTTTCATGTAATCCGCATGAATGAAATTCCTGAAAAAGCATGGATGAGTTTCATCAATGAGTTCCGGAGCTGGACCGATCTCCGCATCGAATTCAGGACCATAAAACACCGCAATCGATAGCCTATCCCTGCAACGGTCGGTCATCACTCGATGCTCTATGCTCTTGTATCTTCCATTACTCATTACCTGCAAAACCACCCACATTTTATTTTGATTCAAACTTTCGTGAAACAAAATCAGGATAAGAGGCAAATCAATCTGTAAGGATCACAAGTTTACCTCTATCAAGTTTCCAACGTTGATGACCAGAGCATAAGGAATTGGTTGCACAGGTATCCATTGGTCATCCTTGCGAACATTTAATCCTACCACTTCATCATCCTGCAACAAGAGTGTAATGCCAGTCATGTCTGCATGTGGGCTCAGCCCAAAAACACGATCTGGCCTGGGGCACTGAGGATAGTAATTCATTCTCATTCTTTGGTATGCCTCTCCAAACTTATTCTCAAAGAAATCAACCTTCAACTGTAATGTCTCCGCAATTAGACTCAATAGCTTCCCAGCCAGTCTATTAATTTCAGTATTGTATGAATCTGCAATTTCCCTGCCAATTAGCAGCTCACACTACCATCAGTAAAACGCCAACATTCCCGATTGCACCATGTACAAATTCGCGAAAGGAATTGTGCAAAACCAAAAACACAATTCGATGTAATAATGGGTGAAACTTGCCTTATAGTTTAAACTTTTTATGGCTATTATGGACTCATGAGTATCCGAATTAGTATTGCCATATCGGATATGAAAGTGAATATGCACCCTCAAAGGTTGTAATTAGTTACTGATATTATAGAGTATGCAGAGATGGAAACAGTGAAATTGAAATTTGTATCAAGGGAGAAAGAGAGAAAAAAGATTTTGTTAGTGAGTAGAAATATATATTTCCAACTAAATTAAAAATGGGTTGAAGTTATATCTATTTTTTTTTCAATTATTAGATTTTAAAATCTAAATTAATTTTATAATTTATAGGGAAGTGTGAAATTAAGTTTATTAAATTTTTAAATCTAAATTAATTTTAATAATTAATAGGGAATGTGAAATTAAGTTTAAGATAGATTGATTACTTTAATTAACTAATTTAATTAATTAAAATGTTCTCTCAATTATATTTAAAAATATCAACTAATTAACCATCTTTATAAAATGATAAAGATAGTGTAATAAAAAAACAAATTCTAACTAATTGAAAATTATTATAAAATAATAAACCTAACACAAAAGTAGTTGTTTATTATAAAATAATAAACCTAACACAAAAGTAGGCGTTAATGTATTGAATTGTACCTGAAATCAGTGGGTTGAAGTGGCCACACATTTAAATCTCTAAGTTTGGAAGGAAAAAGTGTGAAACCCAACAAGTCACCCCAATCTAGCTTTTGCTCTTCAGACACGACAAACCTCTGGCCATAGCCTTCAACGTCTCCTGGCTTCACTGCGTACTTTTGTTTCTCTTCCGAAGGAAGCTGGAAGAACTCCTTTCCAACTCTTTTAATACCATCTATTAAGGACTTTGCAATACCATGATTCACAACCTACAAAACATCCACCATAATAAATTTATTTATTTACTCCCAAACACTTGATGACAGCAAGAAATAATGAATCACTAAAATGATACCTGGAAGAATCCCCATTCTTCACAAGCCTGAGCAATCTTCTTGATCTCTTCTTCTCTCTGCGATCCTTCTGAAAGCTTGGCCATGTCAATGATGGGGATGTCCAGTTGATGATCAAATATTGAAGTTGGTGCTGGTATTTCATCGTCTCTTCTCATATACCTTTCTGGTATTGTTTCCTGCTGCTTCTTCGCAACTTCTTGAACGCTCTCGACCGTAAGAAAAGACTTACCCAGACTGGGAAGGTTGCTATGAGCCATTCTTTCAAACACTCAGCAAACAAAGAACCCAACGAAACTTTAAGTCAGGGCCTGAGGCAAGCAGAGAATATATGATTGAATGCTGAAACTATGAGATTTTTGTACATATTTATAGTGTTGGTAAGAAGGAAGTCAATAAGAATTAAAACTGTCTCTCATTCAAGGCATCCAAGTTTAAACAGTTGAAAATTTCCTAATTTTTATTTCATATCATTCGTGACACGTACGACTGAGGCGTAGAACAAAGAGAAAAACACGTTTTGGACTAAATTGGTCGGCAACACCAATTTAGTAATACAACGTGATTTTTGGTCTATAGTAATACAACGTGATTTTTGGTCTAGTGGAACATATGTATAGTTAAATACTGATAGGTTCATTAAATACTGATAGGTTTATTGTCAAACATCTATCAATATGTATAGGTAGGGTTAGTCCAGTTCACTATATGTATAGCTAAATACTGATAGGTTCATGGTCAAACATCTATCAATATTTACTTACAAAACAATCTCATCTCAGAAACATATTTATTCATATTTTTAAAATATACAAATTTTAAATATTAAACTTCAATATTAATTTGTGTGTGTTTGTTTTGCTTCTGTTCTATAATATATAATAATTAATTATATAACTATTTATATTAGTTTTAAAAATTATGAATTTATTTAAATTATAATTTTATTTCAAATTAATTTGAGTAAATATATAAAAAAATTTGATAAAATTTTTTATCATGAAGATACGTTTTTGTGTTATAGTAATACTTCTAATCTTTAATATTTTAGATATTGTTATTAGAATTAATTCTTCCCACCTATTTAATAATTATTGACAATTAAATAAATTTCAAAAATCTATTCACACTCAACCACATCAATTATTTAAATAACACACCCTATATAATAAACATGCCAATGGATGATAAGCAACTCAACTACTGTTTTCTTTTATAAATATTCACTTAAAAATTCTATTTTTTACAACACTAGGAACAAAAGCGTAATCTCATTAATTATTAAATTTAATTTTTAAAATGTCTTAAAAATAATAAAACTTATCATTTATTATTAATTATATTATTTATAACTTATTTATTATTGGTAGCAAATAAACGATATTTTTTTTTATAAATTAATTAATAACTTTTTATAAATAAAATATAATTAACTAATTAATAAAACAAATTTTACAAATCAAATTTTAAAAAGTATGAATGGTAACATTATCTATAAAAACAAAACAAGAACTTAACAAGAGCATGCAACAATGAGCACATGAAATGAATGAAGTAATACGTGGACCCGAACCACCATGAAGCAAAGAGCATACGGGAAAAGAAGACAAAATATAGTGAAGGCTTTGGAACAGTCATGTAGGTGATACGGAAATTTGAATATTTTTGTGTGGTATTCAATAAAATGATTTCTATTATTTTGTAATTCATTTTCCTGAATCTATTATTTTGTAATTGGATAAAATCACAAGAATATACAGTGTTTATGAGATCTCGTATATTATTCGTAAAATCATATAATTACAGCAAGTGTATAAAGTGTTTATGGCATGTAATAATTTCTAAACTTAAAAAAAAAACAATTTATGAGTTGTAAAATCTTACAATTACATCATGTAAGATTTAATAATTTTTAAAATAAGAAAATGATTGTTGATAAAATATCTTAACAACTAAATCAATTTAAAAATCAAATCTTATCTATTTAATAATGTAAGAGTTATTTCTAAATTTTCTTTTAAATGTCTACATTATTACATAAATCACAAATTACAATATAGAGAACAACATAATTTATTTTTGTCTGACTAGTTTTCATCAGCATTCACATTCACTCTAGAATCTCACAAATATTGTTCTTTCTTCACCACAACATCTTCGAGTTCTCACTTGACCTTCATTTAAAACATAATTGCCTCTCACCATCATTGAGGAACTTTGAAAGATCAACACTATTGACATATCGGCTCATCGAGGCTTCTGCAATAAAAGTTATCGAGTAATGAACCATCCAATAGACCAACCACCATCTGTTAGATATTTTTCTTTTGGTTATCCACCATTGCCAGGAGGATGTTCAGGATATTGAATCTGCTCAAAATTTGATTGAACAACTTGATTTGTCTCGTACACATAGATCTCATAAAAATAACCTGTAACTGATGCTCTTGAAACCTGAATACATCAATTGCATTGTTGTATTTATATGTACAATTTACATAATTTCTTAATACATTTGAATTCATTTTCCTATGGACCAACCACCATTTGTTGAATATTTTTCTTTCGGTTATCCGTTAGTTGTTAGGAGGGTGGTCTAGATACCGAATGTGTTCAAAAGTTAATCAAACAACTTGACTTATCTCGAACACATGGATCTCATAAAAATAACTTGTAACTCATGTTCTTGAAGCCCGAAGCACAACAAGACCCATCAACATATAACATACTTGCATAATTATATTAGCGATATGTTCTTTCGGCACCGAAGAACATTGTGAAATACTAATTTGAACTATGTTATTATGTTCAATTATAGGTTTTGCACTTTCACTTATCTTACAACATGGCATATGATAATTTTGATCCCACTACGACATAACTTAATTAAATGAATAAAATAGGTTCGCTAAACTCCTGTTGACCAATGAAAAATGTATCACGTGAGCTTCACTGTGTGATACTGTGTTATTAGTCTGTTAACTCGAGAACATGTGGTCAATTCCAGCAACATGTAGTTGGATCTTGTAGTAGTTGTAACTTCAATGTTGAGCGATATCATCACCTCGACTCCATTAATATTCATGCATATTGAAAGGGAATCGATTACAATTTTTACATCATTAAAATGTCCTGTGAAGAGAATCAACACTCTGAAATACCATATAGCATTGCATTGAAATTTGCACACAGCTTGATAAAGGGCCATAGACCTTCACTAGATTCCAAGCATTGAATGAAGTAAGTATGGTTGAATATTGGCCCATTGTTTATGCTGGAAAGACAACTCAAATTGATCCTCTCCATAGGTAGATCCATTGATTGATGCTGCAGATGACCATGAAGGTAGGTCAATGCTAATTCCATATCGATCTAGCTGCAAAAAAAAACTCATCTTCATTCTGCACGCACAATGTTCCTACGCGCATGCTTAGTATAGCCACCCACTGGAGACAAAGTCCTCTTTGATGCTTCCAAATGCCTATGTCAGTTAATGTTGCTAGTGGCACTTGAAGCTACAAATGATAGAAGTGGAAGATCATGTTCTAGGATAGAAAGGGCTTCTCAACGTAACGATTTGCAAAATTACAATGTTTAGGGTTGTTGATCCGGCCTCGGAAAGCCATGATTTCATTGTACAACACACTTTGAATTTCCCTTTCTATAGAAGATCCTGTACCAAGCAATCCACAAGTGAAGGGCACTAGCACAATGAACACGACTAGAAAGAAAAACAAATCAACAGTGCATACAACGACTTCCTTTTAAACTTGTTATTATAAAGAATTAATGAAATAAGCCAGTGTATTGGCTTGAAGACACCTACTCTGAGTTAATTCAGCAATGGGATAAAATAAATTCGGGCCACCATAGAGAAAGAACTCCCTGACATAGTGGTGAGCTTCATCTGTTATTTTTATCTTCTCCTCGCAATCACACTCGACAAGACAAACCAAAAAGAAATATCAAATTCAACATAGCAACAATTGGAAAGAATTCTCACACACTAACTACCCTATGTATAGAATGTCAAATCTGAAATATCTTTCATATTCCTGAGCCTTCCCATGAGGGAGTCAAACTCATACCTTTTCTAATACCAAAAATGAATTTTGAGAAGCACACATGGTGCACATATTTCTCACAAAACAATTCATATATTCTTTGTCAAATCACACAATTACATCAAGTATACAAAGTGCTTATGTGATCCAACAATTTCTAAACTAAGAGATTGATTGTTGAGAAAATATCTCAAAAACCAAACCAATTAACCAACCAAATCTTACCTATTTACAAATGTAAGTGTTGTTTCCAAGCTTTTGGGTATTCAATATAAAAACTAAGGATAATTAAGGGCATCCTATGAGTCATAAGATGATATTTTTTTATATTGGAAGTACTAACATGGAATTGCTTCTTGGTGGTGGGTAATTTATCATTTTCCCATTCAAATATATTTTAGATCTTGAATATAAATGTTGGAATAAGGAATTATTGAGAGGGTGGGTAAATCGGTAGCAGTGAGGTTCTTAAAACTTTAAGTATAAGTCTTTAATTATTTTCACTACTATCACTTACTTGTGATAGAATTCATTCACGATATAAATAAATAGCAAGATAAGGAATTCACATGTACATACAATCCCTCACATGAGCATCATACACATATTGACATAGATATTTTTACATGGAAACCAAAGGGAGAAAACCACCAATATGTTTGGTGTTATTATGTAAATTAAGCAGCTACTTAATTACATCAATTTGTTTGTGAGAACCCACTCACAAGAGGCACCAACCCCCTTAAGAAAGAAAACCATTACTTACCAAGAGGAACCAACCTCTTATGAATGAAGGCAACTACCTGCTTTAGCCATTGCTCTACTTTTCATACAATTTTCAAGCTGAAAACAGTGACAAATTCATTTACATAGAAAGACAAATCTGGTTTTCTCCAAAACTAGTTCCTTTCCTTCAGCTCCCCAATTCTCCTTCGAACTATGCACTCTATTTCTCAACCAGATCAGGCCTTGATCTTATGATATACCTTCTCTTAGTGACGCTTAGCTCAGTCACACACCCACAACACTACATTTTGTAACTCTCCACAATTATGCATTCCCCACTTGCATAACTACTCTCTGTTGTTTTATTCCTATGTTGCGTTGTGATCGATGATGTCCATGTACCCAATAGTGTGCTACAACATGTTATGGTTTGTTGTTGGTTAATTAGGTTGCTTCCACACTTCAACATGGATTCCCATTCTATTGTAACTTGTGTTATCAGTCACCATAGCTAATTTAATGCATAGGATGAACTTTTGAGTGATTCCCTATGCTAAGAATTAACTCTCAGTAAAATTGCACACTCCAGAGAGGTGTTCCATGCTTACAAAATGATCCCAAAGAACGATTTGTACCTCAGGCAAGGTTTTCTTGTTTCAAGTCAATCTCTTCTTCACCTAGTCATCTTTTTCATTTAATTCTTCCTAGCATGCAAGAAAGATCAGGGAAATCTAGTTTCGTTTGAGCCAGGCCCATTAAATTTTCTTTGCAAACAGAGGTCCTCGCTGCCTTGTCTATCTTCACAACAATTGCCATTAATAGTGGCACTAGCTCTGATCCTTTTCCACATTTAATGAAGTCACCAATAACACAAGAAGACCATCTGAAAGTAATTCTTGGACATGCCTTTCAATTTTGATTGGGAGGTCGTACGTCAACCCAATATGCCTACTTGTCTACTCATATTAGCCTTGACCCCTGACTTTTCCGTAGGCATGACTAGGAACATTTTCCACTTTTTGGGGTTTATTTTATTCATTCAAAGCCAACAATAGAGTACACAGGAAAAAATTCACAAAATAAACCCTATGTGAAAACTTTGAGGTTCTGTGACACATTAATGTGTGTCATGTTGACATCATCTAGACCACGTGGCTACTTTTGTAGGGTAACATGTATCACCTAAATTTGGGCCACTAGGCCATCTAAAAATGCCAAAATTATCGGCCACGTGTCCTCTGTACTTCCACATCACGCTAACGTCATATGCCATGTTTCTTGTACTATGTCCCACACAAGTCAGGGGTCGGGAGTCAGAGCTTCATTCTTCCTCATAAACTTTGTTGCCCTGCCTGACCTCTGATCGGGTTGGCTACCGACTAATGACTTGGAGCTGGCCCCACATAGGTCGAGGGTCGAGGCTTCATTTTCCTATTGACTCTATTATGTAGCCTTACCTTCGATTAACCCAACTCACCTAAGGCCCAACCTTAGTTCAAAATCTCTCTAAGTCGTGAGAAAATGATATTTTCTATATACCAACTTCAATTGACTATAACTCCTAACCTAGAAGGCATTTTCTAGAGTCCAAAATACCATCGGAAATTGCTTCCATAGCACTATCTAACTATCCCATTACCAAGAGCATATGAACTAAATACGCAGGGCATAAATACCTCCAAAGTTTGGGACTCTCCGACCATCATAGTCATATTTTTATGGCTTCTTCAGTAAGCCAACTACTGTGATGATTCTCTACAAAATACTACAGCAACCATGATTCATTCAGTGTGATTTTTATACTGATAATCGAATCAAAGTTGAGTCAAAGTTAATATTGAACATGAAACCAAATTTCCATGGTGAAAAAAACATGTTCTCACTCCTTCAAAATTCATGATCCAAAAATGGATATGTTTTATAATAGAAAATTTGTTCCAATACCTACAATTTGAAATGCTAATTGATTGATATAGGATCGTTTGAAATGATGACTGAGAATTTTTAAAGAAAATGCATATTTTATATTAGGCCAAGTACATAATTTCATCTTCTTTACACTTAAGTTCAAACTTCAAAACATAAAGGCCTAAAGAGTGGGATTATTCCCATATAAATATTCATTCGATAAAGGGTTCACTGATGTAACTTGGTCAGGCTCCCTTCGGGTGGTAATTTGTTGGGCCTGTTAAGTTTTGCTTATATTGGAGATTTTGTAAAGTGAATATCTAATTAAAATTAGATGTAGATGGAACCCACCTTAAGGAAATAAGCACATAAATGAAGTAATGCAAAGTGAACATACCTAAGAAGTGAAAAAAAAATATGGAAGACAAAGTGAGATGAGAGATACAACTCTGAAGTGAGGGGAGGCTTAGCCTAGAGACCCCTACCCTCACATTTTCATTTATTAAGTCAAAAAATAATTGCATATATAGAATTAAAAAGTAGTTCAGCATGTTGAAAAAATCATAAATAGGATTTGAAACCTAATTGCAACACACAATCCAAACAAGACAATAATCACTCATAACAAAATATAAATAATGAACCATTCTAAAACATTCTCCATTATTCTCACACTCCTCCGTAATGCAAGAATGTGTTTTGTACCACACCTAACAAATTCGTACATATCTCTAAAATTTCCTCTCAAAGAGGATTTGTAAATATGGAAATTGCATTTTCGTTAGTATTACAATAAGCTAAATCAATTTCCTTAGACTATTTCTTTTTCCTGACAAAATGATAGTGAGTCTCAATGTGTTTTGATCTTGCATGGTACATAGGATTGTTGGCTAGTTTGATGGAGCTTTGATTATCACACTTGATATTCATTGGCATTTTCTATTCTTATCCCACATCTTCAAGAACTCGCCTCAACCAAACTTCTTCACAAGTAGTACCACTCAAAGCTTTATATTCAACTTCATTTGATGGCAAATAAATAATTGATTGTTTCTTGTTACTCCATGTGATGATCTTAGATCTGAGGTTAAATGCATATCCTAAAGTTGATCTTTGATCATTAGGATATTTGACCCAATATAAATCAAAATAACCTATCAAATAAACATAAAAAAATATTAGTATATTTAATACCAAAACTAATACTCCCTTTCAGATATTGAAGGATTCTCTCCACTACTTTCTAATGGATTTCAAGGGACTTGTCCATGAAATGACTAAGAATGCTAATTGAATATGATATTTCTGGCTTGGTTTTTGTGAGATAATTTATAATTACCACCGAGTGGTGATATAGTGTACCATCCACCTCTCTTATCCCATCATCATTGTAGAATTTGGCATCAATGGTATTCACAATGCCTTACATTGATCCATTTGAAACCTTTTTAGCGGCTCTATTGTATATTTTCTTTGTGTGACCAATGTTTGGTCAACATCTCTTCATGTTTCAAGACCCAAGCAATAATGCAATTCACAAATGTATTTCATTTTAAAAACCCATGACAGATTTATTTTAACTTCATCAATCAACTTAAATGAATTTCATAAAAATATCATCATCATGTACGGAAAACAAAGCAATATAACAAGACCTTGGCTCTTATTTCAACCCATATCAAATTTTCCTTAATTTACAAACTAGATGCTCTTGATCATTCTTTATGAATCCTTCTCGCTAAACTAGATAGACATTTTAGACCCCCATTCAGAAAAATAGACTTAGCATATAGCTAATATAATTTCCATATATATTTGTAGCTAATGCAATCGTTAATCTAGTTGTATTTAACTTAGGTATAGGTACAAAGATCTCATCACAAGCATTCCCTCTTTTTGTGAGTAACCTTTAGCAACCAATCTAGCTTTATATTTATCTACACTACCATCAACATTAAATTTGGGTCTAAACAACCATTTTGATCCTATGGGTACTTTAGTTTTAGGAAATTAAGTTAATTTCCAAGTATATTTTTTCATTATGGACTCATATTCTTCCTTTGTTGCATCTCTCCATTATTTTTGCTCATTAGCTTGTTCAAAATCCAAAGGTTTTATGCAACTCATTACTTTAGTCATTAAGGCATAATATTTAAATATCATAGTGGTTGAGTTTGACATGATGGGCTCCTTGGTTCCTCATTGCTTTCATCTTTGCTCTTGTTTTGTGGTGAATCATCTCCTTATCTTGGTGCGTTGTGGTTGCTTTAGGTGTCCATATCATTGGATTCTTGCTCCTATTTCTATTCATGTTTATCATCTTATTCTTCCTTAACATTATCATAATCATGAGGAATATTCCATACATCATAATTATCCTTCTTATGGCCTTCATCTACATGGTCATCAAACAACATGTCTCTACCTACAAGACCTTATCATGAGGGCTTCACTCGGGAGAAATACTACACCACAAGCATTCATATTGGGGGATATATATTGAGAAAAAAATGACATAATATATCGAGCATATAATAGGGGTTAAAAGGGTTTTTATTTTGGTGGGTATAAAAAATGGAGGTCCAAGGTAATGAAAAATATTAAAGGGTATAAAAAATAGTAATGAGAAAATGGATACCTACAATGTCTAGTAAATGTAGGGGTTTTTAAATTGGGAAGATGTATTGGTTTCATATAGATAAGGGGTTAAATAATGTGATGTTTAGATGTATTTTCCATTATGTGGTCATATTAAGGGTATTATTTAGTATGCCACAAATGCACATGATATGTCATAGGTACATTGTGTGAAGCTCCTATGGAATTTATGTGTTGAGGGATCAAATATCTCATATAATTTATGATCAGGAAAAGAAGCAATGAAAACACAATTACTAATATTTGGATCAAATTCTCTCCTATCTTTTTTTGGAACATGAGAAAATCCTTTACTTCCAAATATTCATAAATGACTTTATTTTGGTTTATAAATATAAATAGCGCTAGAGGGATTTTTATGAACTAAAAATTTAGTTGGACTTCTATTATTCAAATAAGCAATAGTACTAACAACTTCAACCTAAAAATCATTGGCAAGGTTTTTACCTTTCAACATGCTTGGTGCACATTCCACTAAGGTTCAATTCTTTATTTTTAGATACTACTTTTTGATGTGGAGTATGTGGCACTGTGTACTATTGTACAATTCCATTGGCTTTGCAATACTTGAAAATTGCACCTGATGCATATTCTCTCCCTTGATCTAATCAGAGGATCTTGATGTATTTTCATCTTTATTTCTCAACCAAAATTTTAAACCCTTTAAGATATTAAAATACATCAATTTTATTTTTAATTAAATAAACCCACTATTATCTTTTACGAACATGGATAAAGATCAAAAAATAGTATCCTCCATCTAATGATCTTGTTTGCATAGGCCCACATATATTAGTATAGATAAGTTCAAGGATACCCCTTTTTATTCTATATGTATTAGTATGGAACTCCTCTCTAATGCACGCCCTTCACATCCACAATATTCATTCTTAGGCAATGGAAGTCCCTCTACCATTTTTTAATTTTTATGTAATAACAAATCATGATCATTAAGGTGGTTATACCTTTTGTGCCAAGAGCTTATTTTTCATGGTTGTGGATGTCAATGCTTGATCACTTTTGATTGTGATATCAATCTTATATAAGTCTCTAATTCTTGAATATAATTAATAACCTTAGAGTGATCCTACATATATTTTACCATACAATGTGACTTTACAAATTCTACCTTCAATCCCAATATTTTATGGTAGAAACTGAGATTAGGTCCTTCTTAATGCCAGGAACACACATCACAGTATGATTTTTTTTTAATACAACGATTTGATAATGTTACAAAAACATCACCATATCCATTAATTCGGTATGAATGATCATCCCCGTATATACATTTGCACCATTTTTGGTTTCATTAAAATTTTCAAAACCAATGCCTATTACAAGACATATGGATGGAGGCTCTGGAATCAACAAACCATGCATTTGAATCATTTGTTTTAGTAGATAGTGAAACATATGAAATAAACAATCTAATATTTTTGAAGTCATAATTCATTGGTTCTCCTCTATCTACAAAATGACCAACGTTACTTCTCTTTATATGTTGGGCTAATGTCATCATTCATGGTAATATCTAGATTAATGTCCAAACTTTCTCTTATACCATATTAACGTTTTTCCGTTACACCAAAAACTACATGCATTAGTAATAGTTACTCCAACACCCCCCTTAAATGTTACTAGGGGAATTGAACTTGGGCCATGTCTCTGATACCAAAATAGATTTGTATAAGCACTATTGTCTTCTATGTAGGATCAAGCCACACATACTTCATGATCCACTTCCCTAAGCCTTAAGAAGGTTAGTCCCAGCTTGGTTCCATTCAACTAACAAGGGTAGACTCATTCAACTAGATGACTGCTTCTTTCATCAGGATAATCATAATTTTTACAATGGTTGCTATTGAGAGTATGAAGAATTTGCAAGGAATTGTTCTCTGCAACACTGGGAACAAAAATCAGTGACAACTATTCACACATGTTGTGAAAGTCCTACTCTTAAATAGTACTTTTGAACCACAATAAAGCCCCAAAAATTTATCTGCAATTTAGTCGCTAGCTTTTTTAATTCAATGCAGATTATTTATGTCTTAGCACAATGATGGGGAGATCTATCTTAGACAAGCTACAAGTCATGCCTAACTTATGTCATAAAAAATATATTCAAATTCCAACTTGGAGCTCTTGAGGCACAATTTGCATCTCATAACTGCTACATGTATTATGATGTTTATAAATTTTTCAATGCTAACACTATCGCCAACACTAGGGGCGAGTAAAAAATTCTTACACTACATTCAATTTGTAGACTTCCTTTATTTTTCCACAACCTTGGCTTCACAATAGCTACACAAATGTGTATTCATGCCACTCAATGTATCAGAGGTTTTTGGTTCAAATTGCAACAGGTCATGATGAACAACACACCACTCATTGTTGCTACCATTATCAAGGCTCCTTCCTCCTCTTACTCACACACTTTACACTTGGTTGGACAACCATAAGGGGACACATAATGCACACCACAATAGTCTCTCAATGAACATGCCTCCTTTACTAGGAAGCATGCAACAGAGAGACACACCACTCATGAACAAGTTTGGAAACCTCATAAACTAACATTTCCTTGTTGCAACAATAGTACATACCTAAGGTCAACGCCACTTCAATATGTAGAGCAGGTCTGCACTACTTAATACAAATTCCCAAGACTCAACCATGCCATATGATTTCATGCCTCTCTAACCAAGCTCTAATACCAAGATAGAAAATATGGAAAACAAAGTGATGGGAGGATGAGAGATGAAACTGTTAGGGGAGGCAAGGCTCAGACTGGAGATTGTGTTCATTCATTTAGCCAAAAAGTAAATATGTATATAGAATTAAAATTACAAAGTAGTTGAGTAGTTTAAACAAACTCCTCATAAATAGGATCTAAAACCTAATTAGAACACACAATCCCAACAAGACAATAATCACTCATAACAAAATCCTAATAATGAATCATACTAGAACTTTTGCCATTATTCTCATAGAAGAAATGAACAACACATGAATGGAGTAGTGTAGGGAAAGAAGATAGTAACAAAACTATGAATGATGTAATGCAACGAGAAAAGACAATATGGAACATATAGGTGACACAGAAAATGGACTTTCCATATATGATGTTCCACATAAGTGTCTTTTATTATTTTGTAACCTTTAGATGATTGAAATAAAGTGTCCTTCTCTTAATGGGTACCTTACTTTTTATCTCGTACATTTTTTTGGTTTTGAATAATTCCCATGTTTTTGGATCTTAATTTCACTCTACATCATGGAAGATTAGGCATTTGGATGTGGGTGACAATAAGATATTGATCTTATTTTTAGTTCTTAAGTGATTGGGATAATTAAATAGTGTTCAAAATTGTATTTTTCCTTTATGTTCAGTTATATATATTATATATATATATATATAATATATATATATATATATATATGTATATGTATGTAATATGTATATGTATATGTATATGTATATTTATATGTATTGTATATGTATATGTATATGTATATGTATATGTATATGTATATGTATATGTATATGTATATGTATATGTATATGTATGTTGGTTAAATTTAATATTATTATTAAAGATCAAATAAAGAGTTAAAAATAAATTTTAATGAGAGAAAAGAGAAAATAAAGTATAAAAAGGTGAACAAAAATAATAAGGCACACATCCGCATTCAATTTAAACAAGAACCAACATTATTTCCATATAAGAGCATTTATCAAGTTACTAACAACTTTCTTACAGAATGAATGAAAGCAAGAGCCCACACAATATCAAGTAGAAGGTAAACACTAATTAGTAATTTGTGATCATAAATTAAAGAGGGCATTGAAAAAATACAACTAAGAGGGTAAAAATTAGAGCAACAATAATCTAATAAAATATTTTCCTAATGATTCAAAATATTTGAAAAGTGAATGCAAGAAAAAGAACTTTTTAATGCCAAACTGAACAAGAAACCCATATTTGCATTCCATGTTTTCCTTGTATTTTGATAATAACTCATCACATAATAAGATCAAATGCAACTCAAAACTATTTCCATGCAAAGAGAGAACCACTACTCACAACCATTCAACTAGGGAAATTCAAGTCAAACACCTTTTTCAACTAATCCGAATTGGATCATTATAGTGTTTTTCATCCATTGTGATGCATTTGGAGTGGAAAAAGTGGAAGAATCAACTCACGGGACCATTTTACCGACGGGGATCAATTTAGCGAAACAGGGTCTGAAATCTTTCGTGAGCGTTTTGACACATCAAATGACATTTTTGGGGAGTAAGACTTTTCCCTTATAATTCTTCACCTTTGCATGGTATTCTACACACAGAGACCTTTCCAACAGCGCAAAAAGCACGTCAATCTTAGTTCGTATGAAAAAGTTATGTCACTCAGAAGTTGACCTTCTTGTTTTCACACCTATAGCTCGGGAGGATGCCATGTCAGCCCCCATTATTCATGAAAAATGGGTTAGCCACATGTTTGTGATGTAAAAGACTCTAGAAGGGTATATTTTGTAGCTCTAGTTTAGAGTTGATGTAGTTAAACTTAACCACTAGTAGGTTATCAAGTTGTGTTATAACCGAGCCATTAGGAGGAAGAGGCATTCCATTCTTTCGAGAGAATTGTGTTTCGTAATTGAGCAAAGATAGTGAGGTGAGATCGGAGGTAGAGGACATAGAGAGGATCTGTGCACTGTAGCATCCCATGGGCCACATGCATTACTTATTTATACCTGCAGCCATATTTCCAGACAGAGAAAGAGAGTGAAGCGACCTCACCTTCCAGCTGGTTTTTCTTCTGAAAGGGTTGCCCAGAGAGCATATCTTGTGTGTTGTGTGTGTGTGTATGCTTATTTAGTCATTCTCTACTTTTCTGCATAATTTTCATTCTCATGCATGCACTAATTACAGTTAAATCCACAAAAACTTTCCAATGGAATATCCACGATAGTTTATGGATCATCAACATAGAAAATAAGGTTAGGAATATTGAAAATTGTTTATAGTCAATACCCAACAAATAGGCAATGGAAACATTGCAAAGCAATAAACGATTATCAACAACATCCTCATCGTCCTAGTTGCAAGAGCCTACATAGCACCCACTAGAGGGATAACACCAAGGATAATTGATGTTAACCTAGAATGAATAATAACTATACATAAGCATCCATGAACCACTCAAAAGAGCACAACACTAACTAAACCACCAAAATAATCCTCACCTCCCATAAAATGTCAAGTTTCGGGGGACAATGCTAATGAATAGGGTGATGGTGAATGAAACAATAGCCACTTATAAGCACTATTGATTATGCCAAAAAAAACAAAATTGGATGTACATAACAATCCAATAAATAGTCAATTTCAACAATGTGATCACCCTCTTACAAAATGTTGAGTAAAGGGACAATATTGATGAGTACATAGTACACTAATTGAAATGAATAATAAATATTGCAAGGATCCCATGGAGTACTCAGTAAAGGGACAACATTGATGAGCAAGGGCTACATTAGCGAAAATGAATGATATTTTTCCAAAAATCTTATAAAACAATGAACAAAAGAACAATATTAATGAGGGCCAATATTAACTAGAATCAACATAAATCTTGTAAAGAACAAGAAAGAGATTTGTAGCTTATTTACAATAGCTAAAATATGAAAAAGGGGGAAAGTATGAAAAAGGAGGAGAATATGTCTTCATTTAATCATTTTTATTCACTGGAAACACAATGGAGAATTAAAGACTCTTCACTTATCTTTCTTTATTCAATTTCTATAAACCTCACATACAACATCACACACTCGCCTTTTAATTTCATCGAAAAAAAATAATATACTATATTAATTTTAAATAAATAAAATAGACATATATAAAATCACTACTTCCACAAATCTTTTTCATTACAAAGTTATTATAATAACTTATATCAAACAAAAATATAACACCTATATCATATTAGCTAATATACTAATAGGATTAAAAAATTTCAAACCTTTATCTTATTTTCAATCAACAATAACAAACAAAACCAGTTTAAAAAAATAGTATGTATTAGTTGTTCTATTTGGTACAGTTCTTATTCGTCCGTAGCTATATCATTTTACTTAATATATAATTGTATAATAGTTTATTTTATATTTGAATCTTCTTTGTTATTTCGATATTGTAAAATTACAAATAGATATAAAGAATTATGTTGAATAATTTAATTATCATACATCAACACTCAATTTATAGATAATTTTTTATAGGAATTATTAGGTTTGAAAAAATCGTTTTGAAGTACTCATTTCTATATTTTTTAAAATTTTCTCTTAAATTAGTTAAAATTAACAAAAAAAAATATCTTGGAAAAAACATCTCTAATATTAACTAACACATTTTAATATTTATCGATTTTAACATAAATTCAATGTATATTTAATAAAAAATATGCTTTAAGTAAAAAATTATATATATTGGTCGTACCATATATAGTATATATTTTTTCTCTCTTGGTTGAATTTTATACATTTTTATAGTTTTAGATTGTTTATTTTGAAAATTGTCTTAAAGTAGATAGACATAGACATGTTAATTGTACATATTTTAACTTCTACCAATATACATATCTACTCCTATATATATCACATTTTTCACATAGGGAAATGAAAGTATATATGAAATAGATAAGCTTCCACTTTCTTCATCTTTATCTTACTAAACTCTATTTTCCTTTATCTTACTAAACTCTATAAAAGTGAAAATAGGAATTAAAGTAGGTAATGGACATAGACATATTAATTGTACATATTTTAACTTGTACCAATATATGCACCTACTCTTATCTATATACACATTTTTCACATGAAGAGATGAACCTATATATAAAATAGGTAAGCTTCCACCTTCTTCATCTTTATCTTAATAAACTCAATAAAAGTGAAAATAAAAATGAATTGTACATATTTTATCATTAATGGCATAATACAATTTTCTTTTATATTTTTATTATAATTTTATAATAAAAATAAAATAAATATTATATATAATATATATATATATATATATATATATATATATATATATATATATAATTTATATATTTTTATTATAATCATTAATTATATTGAGAAGCTTGAGGTTAACAAACAGAATAATATAAAAAAACAAGAGGAAGCTTTTTCTCATAGAAGAGAAACTACAAGTCTTTTCCACAAGTACATAGCAATGTAATAGGAAAAATCATTAAGAGATTCAAGAGCAGAGAGACATATTGGGAAGAAAAGGAGGTACCTTGAGAGACAAGCTCCGCCTTACTAGTGCTCTCGAGGGTCTTCCTTGACCACTGGGCAAGGCTTGTAGTAGTCTACATCATTGAGAAGGAGGTGTCGCGTGGAAGTCGATTGGCAGGGTGATGTTGGTTGTGTTGTTTGCCATAGGAAGGGTGAGACACCCTAGTTGGTAGAGGGACCCAAGCCACCTGTAGTAGTCTTTGAGTCACCTCAAGTCTATGGACGCCTTAGCGAAGGGTTATGGAACCTATCATGTTGAGCATCATCCTGAACTAGAGAGAGCAAAGGAGATTCATCCATTTTATTAGTTGAAGGAAACATAGTGCCCTGGATTTGCATACCCAAGAGGTTAGAAATTCGGTAGTAGGCAACTTTGGCATGGTGGAAATGGAATTCCATATCGAGCACGTTGCCCTCTAGTAGCACATTGATGTCCTCGTAGATTATGCAGTGCCCAGAGGTGGTTGCCCGCGACCTTTAGCTCTTGAGCTTTCTTATCAACAATAATTTTGTGGTAGAAATGAGGGATGCTACAATTTAAGTGCTCATCACCTTGAGCATGCCAGGGTGGGAGAGGAGGTCTTTCCCTTCCCTGACCTCCTCTGCGGGGGCGACCTCATTCCTGCACCACATATACACTAGAATCAATCTCAATTCTCGTCACTTGAATTCCTACTTTGACTCCGAGCTAATGTGGAGATGAATTGTGAATAACTCCCAGAGTCAAACATTATACCTTGGAGTTCCTCTCACTAAGCGTGCATCAGGACAAATGTACCAACTCTTCATGCACGATAAATGCAAGGGAGCCACCACCCTCTTGTTTCAAACGCAATACGCTATGGAAAGTGTCCCAATGGCGCCATTAAATTCCTTTGCCAAGTGAGTTGTAGGTGTTATTCATGAGAACGCTTATTTCATTGGATATGTCATCCAACTCCCAAATCCAAAGATTATTATAATATTTAGAAGTCATTCTCTATTTTTTTTCTTCATTGTTTTCTTTTTTTTTTTTATATGTGGTTCACACATTTACCTTTAAAAAAATTACTTTCAGCCATAAAATTTAATCCAAAATATATTGAGAAAATTGAATCCATAACTTCTCCATACTAAAAATGCTTATTATTATATACTCTATACATTTATATATTAAAAAAATAACACAAAATAATAAAACACTTTACCGAGCACCGTATTTAAAATTCCCCCTTTTAAAATTTCCACTTTTTGTGTGAGTTTATCAACTTACAAAATAATAGAAGTCATTTTATTGAACACCACAAAAAAAAAATCAATTTTCCGTATGACCTGCGTGACTGTTCAGTATACTCTTCTTTCTGTGCATTACCTTTTTTCATGATTCAATAACATTTCTCTTTCTCGTCTGCTCTTTGCTCCATGGTGTGCTTCGGCTCCACACATATACTTCATGTGCTCATTATACTTCGGATCTGTTGAATACTTCGGATCTGTTGAGTTGATGTTTTGTTTTTATAGATAATTTTACCATTTACCGTTCTAGATTTTTTTTTTT
>APFE030622250.1:337149-403581 GCA_000404065.3 Pinus taeda
AAATTTATAAAAATAAGATCCATCTTAATCGTGGATTTAGCAAGTATCTAAAGGGATCAAATATTTTGAGATGCAAAGTGTTCAAAGCTCGAGCAATTTTGAAAATCTCCTTGGCCACCTGGATTGTTTAGACTACACAACTTGCGATACCAACAAACACCTAGATTGTTTAGACTACACAACTTGTAATTTCAACAAGCACCTAGATTGTTTAGACTAGACAACTTCCTATTTCAACAAATCTTTGGTGAATTTCATAGAAAATTTACAAAAAATATATATATCTAAAAGGAGGCAAAATATAGAATAATAAGACTAGTTGAAATATTTTAAGTATAAAAATTATTTTTATGAAAAGGTGACTAGAATGTAGAATAATAAAACTACTTGAAATGTTTTTACTATAACATTTTCTATAATATATGAATATTTTTTGTTAATCTCTAACACAATTTTTTTGTGTAATCTCTCTAGCAAACATATTTGATATTGGAATATTTTATTTAACATAGGCATTAAAATATTTCATCTATAATTGACATTCAATTTTATTCTATCACTAATAGGATGAATTCATTCAATTTTTTTACTCTCAATTTATTTTAGCATTGAAATATTTTATTATGATCAATAAATATATATAATTCATGTGAAATAAATTAATTAGTATAGATACTTTATTTAATTATTGTATTAAAATATTTTTAAGCAATATAATAATTTTACATCATTTTCATAGTCAAAAGTGAAAATATAATGTTTTTAAACTTTTAGTTATTTTATCTCTCTAAAGTTAATATAAAACCATGTTTATTCACATGGACATGGAAATATTTTATATATCTAGAGAATGAGAGTGAAATATTTTTACCACATCTTCACAACATCAAATATGTATACTCATTTTTTTATAGCCTATATTGTTTTTATATTCATAGAATATTTTAATTTTATTTTAAAAGGTCGAGCACATGGAATCACATTTTGCCCTCAAATTGAAAAATTAAATTAATCTAGCATAGATTTATATCTTAAGTACGGATGAAATTTATTCATGTGCAAACTTCTTTAGAGTGCAAAATACAATGTGTATTTTTTCATCGTTTAAATTGTATTTTTGAAAGCTATGTAAAATATATATAAGACCAAAAACAAGTTTTAACCATAAAAACTTATTATTTTCAAATATTTTACATAACATGTAAATCTAGAAATTTTACGAGGGAAAATTAAAATATTTCTTTTATTATTTAGTATATTTTTAAGTATATGTCAATATTATATTTTATTAAAATATTTTATTGAATAACTCACATTGGATATTTTATTATATACATTAAAATATTTTATTTTAACAAAAACAATTATAGATAGATATATATGAAGTTGACATCTACATAAATTAGTTAACATAGATTTTCAAATAGTTTATTTAAATATCACTTGAAATATTCGAAAAGTATAAGGTTTAAACATAATGCTCACATATTTTTGTTTACTTCTAATTACTTTACACCATACTCATTTTTTATTATAACCAATATTATTTTTCTATGTAGAGCATAATTTAATTTTATTTTAAAGAGTAACTTGTCCACTTAATGGATGTACATGCTGACTTAAACATCCCCTCATACTGGGATGTTAAATGAGTCTCTCGTCTCAATTATAATATAATATTAAAAATATATACTTTTAAAAATAAAAAAATCTAATTTGGCATTAAAAATGCTTCTAAACTTTAAAAATTTTACTTCTGATTAAAAAAATAATCTTTCTTTATCTACTTTATAATAATTCTAAAATTAAAATGTAATTATTCTATAAAAATTATAAGAAAAAAAATTAAAATATTGTAATTACATCATAAGGCGCTTCGGGAAGAACCAGGCTAGCTGCGACTTCGTACCATTGTTAGACCATTGAACAATGGTCTGCCATTAGATTAAAATACTTAATAATTATAGTTAAAAAATTAAATTAATTAAAACATTATTAAAAATAAAATAGTGGTTAATTAATAAATAATAAAATAGTTATAATAGTTAAGACTTGAGCAGAGTTCCTTCTCGGCGAATAGGCGAATACTTGGCTTTCTAGTAGCAATTGCAGTTGTGGAATGCCTCCTCATTCACCAGCGAGTGCCCATGTAACTGTCAAATGTCTCCTCATTCGCTAGTCGTGAGTGCCCATGTATCCGAATAAGAAGCCCAGTGTCACAACTCCACCATAGTAATAAAAAAAAAAAAAAAAATCTTTTACTATAGCGCACCCACTTAGCGCCACATAACGCCATATCACGAATTATCTGTGTGTAACCTTTTCCGGTTACATGCGTTGGATTTAATGTTTCAGGTGGCCAGAGTTATATTCCAAGAAATGGTGGTTGGTTTGCATTAAATCACTGGTTAGCCGGTTTCTCCTACGATAAACACCTGGCTTGCTCCGTATCCATTCTCTACTCCAACATGTGATCTGGCGTGGCATCATACCCTCGGCTGTCGTGCTCCTTGATCCTTGCTTATCTCCAACAGTTTGGATCAACAGATCTGGATCTGAGGGTGGAGATTTACCTGAGGGTTTTGTGTACAATGTTATGTTGGCTCGAATTCTCATTCTATCCATTTGGCCTTGGCGCCAGTTCCAGTTTGGCTTCGCCTCTCTGCGCTCCGAGGTTCACCTGTTAACTATTCATCCGACACCCTACTTGCTCTCCAGGAGCTAACCATCCAGTGCTTCCAGAATTCTGTATGCAAGTGAAATTATTCGTTGTATTCAACTTATACCGATTTTTTTTTATTCGTTTTCTTTCCCTCCTTGCAGGGTCGCACAATTAAGTTTATGACTGTTAATAAATTTTTTTGTGCTTTCGAATGTGTGAAGGAGGACTCCACAGACGAGGTGCCCTCTCCTACGGAGAATGACAAAGCCTTCAGAACTTCATCATTCCGTGCCGCTCACCAGGTAAGTCTCCATACCCCGCATGTATGTTGTCAAGGGTATTCATGCTTGTTAGCCGTTGTTTCAGGGTTTATATATATATTGCTTGCTTTCAGATTTAAAGGTATTTGCTGGAGTACCCAGAATGGGGTACCTATGGAATTTTCTCAAAGATTAAATGGGCTCTCTTCCCCTGAACAACCATGGTCAAGGCTCGGCACGCCCTCAGGCTTTAACACCTTCGGCTAGTCCCGTTTGAGTTATACTGCTTGTAGACAATTTTTATTTGATTTGTAGGATGTCTACGGGAATACCCAAATAGCCCGGATTCCTGATTTCACTAACTAGAGTATGAATCTTTGTTTTTTTTACGTTACTGTAAGGGTCCTGGAGTCCGAAGTATATTAGACTGTTATATAATGGATAGGGCCGGGTTCTTTACGGCTTCTGCGCCATTTTTATTTCAGTAAAGTTGTAATATTTGCCCTGTATTACAATACTTTTGAATGTTGATATTTTGATTCGTATATGGAATTTCAACTCATGTGGAATGTTTATTATTACAGACCCTAGCATGATACTGAGAACCTTAGCTCCGTTCTCGCAGGATTTAATAGTATGTCCTTCTGCAAATTTGATGCATATTTAATTGGATATACTATCACTATATATATATTTATTGCCATGTGGTTGTTTTCTATTTGTTTATGGTGGAACTTTTCCTATGTCTCTGAATATAATCTTTACTTACTCTGTTCTATTTTTCTCAAGTATTCATTCCTCGAACTTCTCAGCATTCTTGTTGTCTGAGAACCTTGTTACAGTACAGGAAAAGGTTATTTATTTGTCATTAGTTAAATCTCTGGAATTAATGTCGATGCCACTGTTGTATAATCTTAAGGTATTTTAGCAGTTTCTCAATTCCAGCGTTGGTTTATATTGTGCCACAACTGGCGGTTTCTACCCGGTTGTCTCCTAATTTCTTATTTTGTTGTAAATGCAAATTTAAGGGCTCAAGATTATCCTTCCCCTTACAGACTTCCTGATAACTCTATATAATAGTTTGCGTTCATATTTCTGTTGTTTATTACTTCTGGTAAGTGACACCATGTATATCCCGAATCCAGATAGTTCCCCAATCTATGGTTTTATGGCTATCTATTTTTTTGGACATTAGAATTTGCCGGACCTGGAGATAACCCTTCTAATTACAGTGAATCAGCGGTCTTATGGGTGCTTCCTCTAACCCTCCATTACAGTTAGAAGTGTCTATCTTTATTGTTTTATTGAAAATAGCCATACCGCACAGTAGTGCTTGGTTCCCAGAATTCGATACACAGAGAACCATGAAGGGGTCAAACCCTCCTTAATAATCATCTACTGTTCACCACTGTAATTTTTCTTTTGGGCAATTAACAATATGGTATGCATAATAACAGTAAGAAGGTCGAGTTCCCTTAATAAAAATCCATTGTTCACACTATAATTTTTCCGTTTCGCAATTAACATTATGGAATATATGATAATTAATGAGACAGATTTCACAAGAAGCATTTACTTACCTGGACCACCCGAGTTGTAGCTGCTCCGTAGAAATTCACCTGAAATCTTTTCTTTCTCTTGACCACCCAACCATGAGATTCGTCGTCAAGACCAAAATCTCCCCCCTAGCTCTCTTGCAGGCCCACATCCCTCAACAAGACGCACGCACCTCGTGCTTGGCTATCTGGTCCTCACCAGACTTAGCCAGTTTTTTTCTTTTTTTCTGCCTGTCCCTACAGTGCAGATTTTTGCCTCCCTTCCCCCTTTTTTCTAGAAGCCTTTCTAGTTAGGGAAGGTAGTTTCATTGCAGTTTCAACAACTGTCTTTTCCCCAACTTCCCTCTCAAAAGTTGCCAGCATTTCAAGAAGTATTTCTTACCCAAATATATTTTAAAGCACATAATAATGAGTAAAAATACTATTCAATTTTAAAAATAGTTAAGAATGTCATACTTAGTTCTGTCTTTTACCACAGTGAAAATCAAATATTTACATTCTCCGAGGACATCACATCTCCCCCTCCTGAGATTGGACATCGTCCCAATGTCTGATGTTCATAAACATCTTTGGGTAAGCCTTTTTCATGAGCTCTTCATCTTCCCAAGTGGCCTCTTCAGGCCCATAGTGCTGCCACTGCACTTTAACTTGGGTAATAGCTCGCTTCCGCAACTGTACTTCTCTCCGGTCGAGGATGCTCAGGGACTCGACCAGGACCTCTCCTTCCGGTTCGACCTGCAACCAGCAATATTCCAAATCAGTTTCTTCTAAAATAAACTTTTAATCGGATCTACTGGAATTAATCCTCACCTGTATGTCCTGCCATTTGATCACATGTTTAGGGTCGTAAATGTAATTTTTTAGTACAGAGACATGGAAGACATTATGGACCCGAATGTGACTTGGCAGGGCGAGCTGGTAAGCCACTAGCCCAATTCTTGCCAAGACCTGGAATGGTCCACAATATCAGGGTGCCAACTTGGCACACTCGCTCCATTGCAGTGTACTCTTTCTGACTTGGATCCTTACATAAACATGGTCACCGACTTGGTATTCTTTGAACCTCCTCTTCTGGTCAGCAAAGCTCTTTTGCCTATCCTGGGCAGCCTTTAAATTAGCGCATACTCTTTTCACCATATCCTCCATTTCCTTGAGAATTTCCGGGCCCAACCTTAATTTGTCTTCAGGTCCATCCCAGCTTGAGGGTGTGCAGCATTTCTGCCCGTACAATACCTCAAAGGTACTCATTTTTAATGACGTGTGATACCCGTTATTGTACGCAAATTCCACTAAGTGAAAATACTCCTCCCATTGTGTCGGCTGCTGCATTACATAGGCTCTTAACATATCCTCTACCACCTAGTTCACCTGCTCTATTTGTCCGTCGGTCTGGGGGTGGTATGGTACTGAAGCTTAGTTGTGTTCCCAACTCTGCAAATAATGTCTTCCAGAAGGCTGACGTGAATTTCATGTCACGATATGAAATTATCGTTTTCGGGAGTCCATGCAATTTAAACACATTCTGCATGAAAATATGGGCAATTTGTATAGCCCTGTAGGTGGATTGCATAGGTATAAAATGTGCTGCTTTACTCAACTTGTCTACCACCACCATAATTGAGTCGTTATTTTTCTTTGTCCTAGGTAGCCTTGTTATGCAATCCATAGAAATAGTTTCCCATTTCCATTATAGAATGGGTAAGCGTTCTAATAACCCTGCTGGGTGCTGATGCTCTGTTTTAATTTGTTGACACTCGAAACACCGTGCTAAATACTCATCTACATTCTTCTTCATCCCTGGCCGATGGTACTCTTTTCGAAGTGCAGTGATCATTTTCTGATACCCTAGGTGTCCAGCATAGTGGCTGATGTGAAATTCATCTAAAATCATATTTTTAAGACTGTTTTGACTAGGTACATACAGCCTCTTTTTATAATGCAGCATTCCAGCATCATCTACTTCATATCCTTCCTGAATTATCTCTCTAGTAATCTATTGTACCTGTTGTTTTATTTGCTGGTATTTAGCATCTTGTTTTGCTACCTTTTTTATCATTTCCTTGAAGGGACTTTTCCATTCGCTGGAGGAGATTTCGTACAAACATTGCACCTTCCAACTTAAGGCGTCGGTCGCCCGGTTTTCTCTCCCCCTCAAGTGTTTAATATCAAAGTCAAACCCACTTAGGAAATCTTCCCAGCGTGCTTGTCTCACATTTAGAGTGGGCTGGCTGAAATAACTAGTCAAAGTATGGTGGTCCGTTAACAATAAAAATTTCCTCCCCATGAGATAATGTCACCACATCTTCGATGCATGTATGATGGCTGCTAGCTCTAAGTCATAAGCAGAATACTTCTGCTCATGCTCCTTTAGCTTCCTTGATTCATGAGCAATCACTTTTCCTTCCTGCATTAACACACCTCCCATGCCCTCCTTGCTTGCATCGGTGCACACTACATAGTCCTTATTAGGATCAGCTATACTCAAAATGGGTGTTGTGGTGAGCAGGTGCTTAAGCTGCTCAAAGCTTCTTTGACATTCCGGGATCCATTTGAATGCTCTTCCTTTTTTCTGTAAGGAGGTGATAGGGTATGCTACTCTGGAAAAACCTTCCACAAATCGTCTGTAATAACCGGCTAATCCCATAAAGGATCTGATGTCAGCGACATCTTTTGGTATAGGCCATTCCATTATGGTCCTTATCTTTTCAGGGTCCACTGTGACCCCCTCTTTGGTGATTATATGGCCTAAATATTGTATTTCGTCCTTAAATAAATCGCACTTGCTGAACTTAACATACAATTGGTGTTCTTGGAGGGTTTGTAGCACTAGTCTGAGGCGCTCCTCGTGCTCCTCCCTAGAGTGGGAGTATATCAGTATATCATCGATGAATATCAGCACAAATTTGTCCAAGAATTGATGAAACACGTTGTTCATTAAACACATGAAAGTGGACAGGGGCGTTGGTTAACCCAAAAGGTAGCACCACAAACTCGTAATGCCCATACCTTGTTCTGAAAGCTGTTTTAGCGATGTCTTCCTCCTTAATCCTAATCTGGTGGTAACCTAAGCGCAAATCAATTTTGGAGAACATTGTTGCACCTTTAACTTGATCAAAAAGTTCATCGATCCGAGGTAAAGGATATTTATTTTTGATTGTTAGCTTGTTCAGCTAACGATAATCTATACACATTTGAAGAGTTCTGTCTTTTTTCTTGACAAACAATACTGGGGCTCCCCATGGAGATACGCTGGGGCGAATATATTTTTTGTCTAACAATTCTTGTAGCTGCATTTTTAATTTTGTCAACTCAGGTACACTCATTCTATAGGGTGCTCGAGATACCGGTGCCGCCGCTGGTATTAATTCAATGGTAAAGTCTATATCCCTCTTAGGCTGCAATCCGGGAATCTCTTCCGGAAACACATCTACAAATTCTTGTATTACAGGGATGTTATCCAGCGTGGTTGTTTTATTCTTTGAATTAGTATAACCCACCTGGATGGCATAAATCTGACACCCCTTTCTGACGCATTTTGCTAACTGGGATGCGGTTATTGGGCGGACCTGCACTGGCTGCTTAATCCCTTGCATCTCTTGCCTTTCTCCCAAGTCATCCTTATAATAAATAGTCTTTGTCTTGCAGTTCACTAATGACCAGTGTTTTTCTAACCAGTCCATACTGATAAAAACATCATATGAACCAAGAGGAAGCATGTTTAAATCTGCTACTACTGGCTGCCCTGCTATTGTTAAAGGACAGTTATTAATTTTTGCCAGCACTCACCTCTTGGCCCCCATAGCTAGTTGTACTAGACATGGATTCTTGAATTTAACAGGTTGCAGTTTACAATGCTCTACTACTTTTGGACTAATATATCTTAATGTGACTCCCGGATCAATTAAAACAGCTACAGTAAGGTCTGAAATTTTACCTTCGAATTCCACCATGGTTGGCTAGTACTCCGCCTGACGATCGTCCAAGGCTGCATTAATTCTTGGCACATTACGTCCCACATCACCAACTGTCGATGCTTCATGGATTTGGGATATCTATTCGGTTCCCTTCCGCTGCGGACAGTTTTTGACATGAGGTCCTCCACAACCCCAACACTATACTGGGGGTATGGCTGCTCCTTCAACATCCAATCTGGCAGATTGTTCACTCACTCTGGATTCACTGATTGGTTTGGATTTGAATGAACATCTCTGTATAGTTCTATTGTTTTGTCCCTTGCCTCCACCGCTACGATTTCCTTTGTTGTTCCCAGCTATCTTATTACCTCTTTTCTCATTCCATCTTTTATTCGAAACTTCTCCTTTTTGTTTATTCTGCTGGTAGCAGATCCTGGCCTTGCGGATAGCCTCGTCCATCATCCTGAGATTGTCAAACTCAATCCTTTCTCGTATATACAAGGGTAAAGTACTAACAAATCTTTGTACCTTAGCTTTTTCTTCTGGAATGTAAGGCACATAGCGAAGCAGGGAAGTAAAACTGGTGATAAATTCGTCCATAGTCTACTGTCCCAACCACAAATCGTGGAATTCCCTTGCTCTTTCATCGTAGAAACACTCGGTCAGATATCTTTCTTTGAAGTACTTTTGAAATTTCTCTATGGTCTGTTTGCTTACCCCTTTTACGATCTTAACTTCTTCCCACCACAGGGTCGCTTTCCCCTGTAATTGAAAGATTGCCAAGCATGCCTTCAGGTTAAGATCATATTCATACAGCTGAAAATATTTGTTCATGTTTATTAACCATGCCTCAACGGCTTCCTCCTATTCCCTGTCAAAGTGCGGAGGTTTAATCTTACGAAATTCTCCCTGCAACTCTATCCGTTGTCATTTTGAGGTCTGTTGTTTAGACGCATTATCAGATCGTTCTTCCCTTTCTTCTGACCCTTCAGGCTCTGTATGTTGGTTTTGTTCCTCTGACATCCTCTGTTGTTCTGCACTGGGATTAGCTGGTGGCGGGTTTTGTCTGTCAGATAAACTCTTTAAAATTCTTTCTTGTTCCACCGTTAGTCATGCATTATCCTCTCGTAATCGAGCCATTTCATTCTTCAATTCCTGTACCGTCTTTAATATTGCAAGGTTCGTGCTACGTGTCTCCTCACCGAGTTGTACCCATAACTCTGGGTTATCCCCAGGGTTTATTGCAGGTCCCTGGCCTGTTATAGATCTATGCGGAGCGCTGCCAGCTCTTCGTATACTTATTGTCTGTTGTCTCTCTGATGTTTTCCTTTGTCTCAGCCTAAGAAATGGAACTAGAAGAGGAGTTAGCATATTAACTGTGTTCTTACAAATATAAATAAAATTGCAACTGCATAATTCTTTGTTTATTTTCATTCAGTTTTGTTAAATCTCTTCTAGTGTTGTCCCAGAGGTCATAGTATTGATCCTCTGCTCTAATACCAATTTGTCACAACTCCACCATAGTAAAAAAAAAAAAAAATTATTTATTTTACTGTAGTGCACCCACTCAGCCCCACATAACGCCACATCACGAATTATCTGTGTGTAACCTTTTCCGGTTACATGCGTTGGATTTATGTTTCAGGTGACCGGAGTTATATTCCGAGAAATGGTGGTTGGTTTGCATTAAATCAGTGGTTAGCCGGTTTCTCCTACACTAAACACCTGGCTTGCTCCGTATCCATTCTCTGCAACAACATGTGATCTGGCATGGCATCGTACCCTCAGCTGCTACGCTCCTCGATCCTTGCTTATCTCCAACAGTTCGGCAAATCTGGATCCGAGGGTGGAGATTTACCTGAGGGTTTTGTGTACAATGTTATGTTGGCTCGAATTCTCATTCTATCCATTTGGGTTTGGCGCCAGTTCCAGTTTGGCTTCGCCTCTCTGTGCTCCGGGGTTCACCTGTTAACTATTCATCCGAGACCCTACTTGTTGTCCAGGAGCTAACCATCCAGTGCTTCCGGAATTCTGTATGCAGGTGAAATTATTCGTTGTATTCAACTTATACCGATTTTTTTTTAATTGGTTTTCTTTCCCTCCTCGCAATGTCGCACAGTTAAGTTTATGACTGCTAATAGTTTTTTTTGTGCTTTCGAATGTGTGAAGGAGGACTCCACAGACGAGGTGCCCTCTTCTATGGAGAATGACAAGGCCTTCAGAACTTCGTCATTCTGCGTCGCTCACCAGGTAAGTCTCCATACGCCGCATGTATGTTGTCAAGGGTATTCATGCTTGTTAGCCATCGTTTCAGGGTTTATATATATATATATATATATATAAAATATAAATATATATAAAATATATATATATAATATATATATAATATATATATATTTGCTTGCTTCCAGATTTAAAGGTATTGGCTGGAGTACCCAGAACGGGGTACCAATGGAATTTTCTTAGAGATTAAATGGGCTCTTTTCCCCTGAACAGCCATGGTCAAGGCTCGGCACGCCCTTAGGCTTTAACGCCTCCGGTTGGTCCCGTTTGAGTTATACTGCATGTAGACAATTTTTATTTGATTTGTAGGATGTCTACGAGAATACCCAAATAGCCCAGATTCCCGATTTCACTGACTAGAGTACAAATATTTGTTCTTTTTACGTTACTGTAAGGGTCTTGGAGTCCGAAGTATATTTGACTGTTATATAATGGATAAGGCTGGGTTCTTTACGGCTTCTGCTCCATTTTTCTTTCAGCAAAGTTGTAATATTTGCCCTGTATTACAATACTTTTGAATGTTGATATTTAAATTCGTATATGGAATTTCAACTCATGTGGAATGTTTATTATTACAGACCCTAGCATGATACTGAGAACCTTAGCTCTATTCTCACAGGATTTAAAAGTCTGTCCTTCTGCAAATTTGATGCATATTTAATTGGATATACTATCGCTATATATATATTTATTGCCATGTGGTTGTTTTCTATTTCTTTATGGCGGAACTATTCCTATGTCTCTGAATATAATCTTTACTTACTCTGTTCTATTTTTCTCAAGTATTCATTCCTCGAACTTCTCAGCGTTCTTGTTGTCTGAGAACCTTGTTACAGTACAAGAAAAGGTTATTTATTTGTCATTAGTTAAATCTCTGGAATTAATGTCGATGCCACTGTCGTATAATCTTATTTTTTTAATTATGAAGGTATTTTAGTAGTTTCACAATTCCAGCGTTGGTTTATATTGTGCCACAACTGGCGATTTCTACCCGATTGTCTCCTGATTTCTTATTTTGTTGTAAATGCAAATTTAAGGGCTCAAGATTGCCCTTCCCCTTACAAACTCCCTGATAACTCTGTATAATAGTTTGTGTTCATATTTCTGTTGTTTGCTACTTCCGGTAAGTGACACCATGTATATCCCGAGTCCGGATAGTTCCACAGTCTATGGTTTTATGGCTATCTATTTTTATGGACATTAGAATTTGCCGGACCTGGAGATAACCCTTCTAATTACAGTGAATCATCAGTCCTATGGGTGCTTCCTCTAACCCTCTATTGCAGTTAGAAGTGTCTATCTTTATTGTTTTATTGAAAACAGACATACCGCACAGTAGTGCTTGGTTCCCAGAATTCGATACACAGAGAACCGTGAAGGGGTCAAACCCTCCTTAATAATCATCTACAGTTCACCACTGTAATTTTTCTTTTGGGCAATTAACAATATGGTATGCATAATAACAGTAAGAAGGTCAAGTTTCCTTATTAAACATCCACTGTTCACACTGTAATTTTTCCGTTTGGCAATTAACATTATGGAATATATGATAATTAATGAGACAGATTTCACCAGAAGCTTTTACTTACCTGGACCACCCGAGTTGTAGTTGCTCCATAGAAATTCACCTGAAATCTTTGCTTTCTCTTGACCACCCAACCATGAGATTCGTCGTCAAGACCAGAATCTCCCCCCTAGCTCTCTTGCAGGCCCACGGCCCTCAACAAGACACACGCAACTCGTGCTTGGCTATCTGGTCCTCACCAGACTTAGCCAATTTTTTTCTTTTTTCTGCCTGTCCCTACAGCACAGATTTTTGCCTCCCTTCCCCCTTTTCTCTGGAAGCCTTTTCAGTTAGGGAAGATAGTCTGATTGCAGTTTCAACAACTGTCTTTTCCCCAACTTCCCTCTCAGAAGTTGCCAGCATTTCAAGAAGTATTTCTTACCAAAATATATTTTAAAGCACATAAAAATGAGTAAAAATACTATTCAATTTTAAAAATAGTTAACAATGTCATACTTAGTTCTGTCTTTTACCACAGTGAAAATCAAATATTTACATTATCTAGGGACATCACACCCACTTGTGGATAGATGAAGTGGGGTGTTGAATGTGTATTAATTTGTGATGATGATTATTTGCAGGGTTCTCAATTTTTTGCGATGTTGATATCTATAGCTTTAACCATTTGCAACTACACAGATGGCAACTTTCTCAATTTGTCATGTTGTTGATATCTACATCTTTCACCATTTGCAACTACAGGGATGGCTTTAGACCAACGGATTACACTGGAATCCCATGCTTCATATGCTTTTAATATCTATTATCAAGAGAACAGCCACAAGGCGAGAACATGCTTATATCATTACTCAGTCTCCAAGTAAGTTGTTATGTTCTCCAAGGATTAACTTAATTTAGTGTGCATATGCTCTACCATTATTATTGAATGTCTTCTGAGGATTGATTTTAGGATATGTTTTTTATTTTGTTGCTGCAGAGTAGGTCGATTGGCAAATTCACGACAACTTGTTAGTTTAGGGTAGAGAAGATCAGTAGTACCTAGTATTATTATAATGTGGAATCATCACTTATGAACTTTCTCGAGTGCATGCAGGTCATTCTAATTATGAAATCAATATTCTGGCCTGCTACAGAAAGAAATTGTACTCCTTCCTTCTTCCTTCCATTTTAGCCCAGCTCATGCCTGCATGCGCCAGAGGTGAATATTATAGTTTGGAAATGTCAGATCGAGGGCGAGCGACAGAAGAGGTGATACGGGGCCTGGTTCTCTTATAGAAAATATAGTGGATTGTGGAAAATGGTAAAGCTTGGGATAGCTATAAAGACGGCCACCGTAATGAAGTTGGACTAGTTGGGTTGACCTTACAGGACTGGGTTAACCAGGGCAGCATTGGACCACCTAACATCTTCTTTCCTTGGTCAAAGCGCTTTAGATAAAGGAAGGGGGGATGGTTCTTTTACTGAAATGGGGACTAGAATCAATGTGAAATATCATAATGTTTTGTTCGGTTAGGCAAGAAATGCCGGCCCTAACTCAAGGTCAGCAGAGCATAAAGGCGGGTACTTTCTCTTAGGAAAAGAATCTATTAATCAACACACTTTAGTCGATAAAAGAGAGGTAGTTTAGCAAGTTGTTCTGGTGTTCTTGATCAATCTCGTTTAAATCAATCTGTTTTCAATCTTCTTCATATTATTTTTAATACCATATTTAGGAACTAGGTGGGATTGGTCGGGTCGATCCAAAAACCTCATCAAACACACATTTTATAAGGAACAAATTTGTTTGGACGGGTCCATAGTCATATGATGATCTGGGTTCCATAACTCAATTTTTTCTATAGTGAAATGATCCATTTAATAATTCCCTCCACCTTTGGCTACACGCCAAAATCTGAAAGTTGAGTTTTGTAGAATAAGATTTCCATGTGAAAAAGGAAGTCAGTTTCGAGATCCCACAACTTAGTCGTGAAACTGAAAGTAATCCAGTAGGCATAAGCGGGTCCTCCCAAAAAGCAAGTTTTGTATGTTGGGGTTAGTCCATGAATTTGAAAAAGCTTTTGAGATGCATTTTTCTATAGATAAAACCCTCATGTTGATGGAGTTTTGTATCTTGGGGTTGGTCTAGGATTTCGAAAAAGATTTTGAGATGTCGCTTTTTTTATAGATAAAATCATCGTGTTGATGGGGTCTGAACATGATTCCAACACCGAGATCTCGAACTAGCAATTTTATTAAGAAAAATCGATAAATAAATGCATTTCAGGTAGTTTACTTCCTTCCATCCATCCAATATAAGGGGTCTGGTTGTAGATGGTTTAAATTGCATTTTCGTTTAATATTGCCAGTATGGCCATAAATTGTTTACAAATGCTCTGAAAAAACCTTGTAAAAAGTCAGAAACTTTTTGCTTCTCATCCAGACCCAAATGTTCCTAACAAAATCACGTTACAAAAATTTCAATGAGCTTTATCGTTACTGCTACTATGTTGTTGGGACAGTGGGGTTGATGAGTGTTCCTGTAATGGGAATAGCTCTAGATTCAAAAGCAACAATAGAGAGTGTTTATAATGATGCTTTAGCTTTGAAAATTGCAAATCAGTTTAACCAATATACTAAGAGATTTTGGAGAAGAGTAAGCACTCGATTTAAATTTATATAGTTATTTTACTATTTCCCAACATGTTGGAGACAAACTGGATTATAAAAATGTGTTGTGCTGAGAATACGCAAAATTTGTTATTAAGGTTTACACCTTACAAAGATCCATGTTTTTAATGCTTCCCTTTCTTGCACCCAAAACTTTCAGCAATTTTCTTTTATTTAACATTGTATTTTGTCTTGCCATAAGAATGAAGAGCAAGCTTGGACCCTTTGCATCAAGGTAGAGTTTTCATTGTAATGATATCCTTAAAAATTGGTCCATTAATGTTTCTCTTCCTCCCAATATCATCTCAAAGCCTCTAAAGGGACTCTTGGAAACATGTTGGTTAAATTTCCCCTTGTTGGAAACACGACTATCACATTTTGGGTTATGGTTGTTGCTTAGAATTATTACCTGTATCACAGTTATCAAGGTTCTTGCTTCATTTTTTGTTTTCTCAAGGATACTCCATTGTGGAGACGAGTCCCATTCTTAGGGTTTCAAAACTTAGGGTTTATACCCTTACAAAGATCATTGTTTCCAATACTTCTCTGTTAAATTTTTCGAAGGAGTTCTTATCATATATTTTATATGTTTACAACCATTTCTTAGCAGCTTTCAATGTATAAATTTACACCTAGACCTACTTGATATTAACTAACATGATTGCATCACCTAATTACAACTTTTAGGGCATGCATTTCTATAGTTCCTAGTTAAGGTGGTTTATACCCTTACAAAGATCATTGTTTCCAATACTTCTCTGTTAAATTTTTCGAAGGAGTTCTTATCATATATTTTATATGTTTACAACCATTTCTTAGCAGCTTTCAATGTATAAATTTACACCTAGACCTACTTGATATTAACTAACATGATTGCATCACCTAATTACAACTTTTAGGGCACGCATTTCTATAGTTCCTAGTTAAGGTGGTTTATACCCTTACAAAGATCATTGTTTCCAATACTTCTCTGTTAAATTTTTCGAAGGAGTTCTCATCATATATTTTATATGTTTACAACCATTTCTTAGCAGCTTTCAATGTATAAATTTACACCTAGACCTACTTGATATTAACTAACATGATTGCATCACCTAATTACAACTTTTAGGGCACGCATTTCTATAGTTCCTAGTTAAGGTGGTGATCAAGATCCCCAAACGTCTAAAACTAGTGTAGAAAAATTGGGTTCAATCCAACCTATATGGATAAGTTTACCTTCTACTTCATATGAAGAAGCTTACAATGCACGAGAGTGCTAGTATGATGATCCCTCGAATGGCTTCAGCTTGGAAGTGAGTGCTAGATAGATAGTGCCAACTAACCAGTAATAAGGATGTTGAATGTGTATTAATTTGTGACGTTAATTATCTGTAGCTTCCTCAATTTGTGATGACTTTTGTAGCTTTATTTATTTGCAAATACATGGATGGCTATAAACCAATGAATTACATTGGATTTCCATGCTTCATATTTTTTTTAAAATTATTATCAAAATAACACTCATAGGCTGAAACCTGTAACTTTGAGGGCGTTGCTTGTGTTGTTACCCAGTCTCCACATTCGTTCATATGTTCTCCAATGATTAACTTAATTTAGTGGACATAGGCCATACCATTATTCAATTCCTTTTGACGACTAATTTTATGATGTGTTTTTTAATTTGTTGCTGCAAAGTATGGTAATTGGCAAATTCCTGATATGTTATTAGTTTAGAGCATAGAAGACTAGTAGTACCTAATATTATTATATTAGTTTAGAGTAGAGAAGATTAGTAGTACCTAATATTATTATTATAGTGTGGAATCATGTTGGTTTTTATTTGGTTGTTCTTATAATCTTTACAATTTTTTGGGTCTAATAAATTTGGATGAAGGAGAATTTAATTGCTTTAAATTCATGATGTTTTTACAATTTTTATAGCTTTTTTGGCTTTATAATTTTGGATAAAGGGGAACCCAAACTTCCATAATTGCCTCAAATTCATGTAATCGGAATGATGAGTAATAGTATTACGAAAAATATAGGAAACTCATTGAATCTCTAACACGTCTACAATCCAAAAATTACAAGGACAATCAGTAATGTCAATGTGTAAATTTTCTGAATGATAATCCTTGATCCACCACCTTTTCGTTTGTTATGGACCTTCTCTCGTCTTATTGAATGTTGTTGTGAGCCGGGCCAACTCTCATAGAGAGTCTCAATGAAATAAATCCCAAAATTAAACTAAAGACCTAGACTGTCACAATGTATGACTTTTCTTGACTTACCGTGTTTCCTTTGCAACATTTGGTGCAATTGCTAGTAAATATCTCCTCCTCCTATTATTATTGTTATTATTATTATTAGTATTGAGCTTCTTTCTATTTATAATAAGGCTACGTGATCAGGTATATAATATACACATTCTTTATTATTATGAAAAGTTAGAAGCTTCCTATGACTATTCCAAACATCGATAAAGTTACCAAGACTCAAACGTGGTTGGACTAAAGATGTTTTATTGTTCTAACTATCATCAGGAAAGAGTGAAGGATTCCCTTCAACATATAAACATTGTTAACAACAATATTATAATTAGGTTCAAAAGAAATATTGTTATCAATAATATCATAATTAATTTGAAAAAAAAAATATTAAACAATATACAAACTAGACTAATTTATTTGAAGTTGATTTTGCTAATACATATTTTATTTTGAGATCTATTTTAAACTTTAAAATTTCATTAATTTAGTATGTATCTACACAATAAAGTGCAAGTTAAAATATTAAGAAGATTCAAAAAAAATGTGAATTTCATAATAAGGCAATGAATTGGATAATATCTACAATGCCTTTGAAGTAAAATTATAAAATTTGTAAGGAGGATGGTGTAGAGATGATGCATAAGATCTAAAATGCCTTGAAATAAAATTATAAAATTTGTAAGGAGAATGGTGTAGAGATGAGAACATCTTAGTTTCAAAGTATAAAGACACGAACTTTATAATAAGATAGTGCATTAGATAAAGGCAAAAATGCCTAAAATAAAATTAAAAACTTTGTAAAAACGATAGTGTAGACCTGAGAACATCTCATTTTCAAGATATAAAGACATGAGATTTAATTTTCAAAATATTTATAATAAAATAAAACTTTGGATAATTTGTAATTCCTAAAACTCTAACCATACTAAATTGCATTTTTACTTTATTTCATTATTGAAACTTCCATAAATCAAACTAATTAATTTAAATATACAATTCCAATAACTAATTTTTCTCTTAATAAATGATCGCAATCATCGCCATTATCATTAAAAACCATAAATATAATAATAATTAAAATATAACATCACTTCCTTTCGTATCATGTTAGATATATAAAAATAATAGGTTGATATTATTCTTTAAGAAGAATTATTGAAGGCACATACGAAACTTACTAGAATTATATTATATAAAAAGAAAAGTGAAATGAATATATAAAATATTTTTTGAGAATACAAAACTTATTTAAATATATTATAAAAAAATGAAATGAAATGAACTATATAAAAATAATTTTTAAAATACAAAACTTTATTTATGAAAACAATTGCATAACAAAATTATTAACAAAATTATCACATTCAAATAAAATGATATGTTATTACTTATGTTTCCATCCAAACACCAATTTATTATTTAAATGATGAAATTTCTGAAAATAAATTTACATAATAGATTATAGTAAATTATGATGAGTCATTAATTTTTAAATCTTTTAATGTTAATTTGAAATACATTTAAAATTATTAAAATTAATAAAGTCCTAAATTTACTATGCCAAACATTAAGAGTTTTGTGATAATATTTTTTAATTATATCATTCCTAATATGCATTTGTGCACGTATAATTTGTTTTTTAAGTGAGAGGCCGTAAAAAGTTATGTTGAGAAAAAATTATTGTATTTTAGAATGGTAATATATGTGGAAAAGAAAATGAACTAAAATTATCTTTGGGATAAAGATGATATATATTTAGAATTTACATATATAAGTAAATAAGTTTATGTATAGCTATGGGTGATAGTGTATTGGTGATAAGTGTCTCGACCATATTTTAAAATATTATTGAATGTTATAATAATAATGAGTTAGAAAAATAAAATTAATTTTATTTATATAGTGTGAAGAATTAGATTCATCAACCCAAAGTCATAACAAACTCATGTTAAGTTATAGAGGAAAATAGGAGATTCATTCTAATTTTTTTGAATTTACAGTATCGTGCAAAATTATTTTTACATATGGAAAAGAAAAGAAATTAAAATAAATCATGTAAAACTCTTTCTAGTTGACATGTTTCATAAGGAAATATTTAGCATTAAAACTTTATTTTAATGGTAGGGGGCACATTATCCTCTTTTGTGCATAACTGAGGTCTTAGACCCATATCCTTTGGGACAAAGCACCAAATGATGTTTATAATACCACCTAGAGGTGAAAGACTCCATAGGAGGGCATGTGTCTTGGTTGCAATCCTTGTCCATAACAATTCAAGATGATAAGGTTCTGTTGACGGGTTGGAATGTACCGCCAACAACTAGGGGGTCTCCTCAGTGTGAATTTTAAATTATACCTCACACCCTTTAGGATAGGAGCCCCATCAGGTATGTGGGTTTGGTTGCCTCCATGAATTTTGTCGCTCTTGGCTATCAAATGAGAAGGTGTTAGAGTAGGTACAAGAGTGAAATGCCTAGACATTGAAACAAAATTAGTTCAATATTGACAAGCTACAGAAGAGGTACAAACAAATCTTAGCAGCAATAAGAAGGGGTATGCCATGAGAGGGATCAGTGAGCCAAATCCCAATTAGACATACATGAACAAGAACATGACAGAAGTTAATTGAAATCTAGTTCACAATAAATCATTGACATAGCGAGAAATAAGTAAACACATATTCAAAATCAAAACATACATGCAACAACTATGAACCGGTCCATAACATGTTGCGTATATGAAAGCACACATTCAAATACAGTGAAAATATCAGACAACCAATATAACCACCATGACTAAGCATGGGAATTAGTGCCAAACATGAAGAACATATTATTAGTGTTGCTACAACTTCAAGTACATATCTTGCAATTGGTAAAAAACCAACAATGGAGCATCGGTTTCTTATATCACTTCCTAATAAAAAACCCTAGCCCCACTACCACTTACTCTACTAGTTGCCAAGAGTTGAGTGCCTCTAGCTCTCAAGCGCAAATGAACTATCTAAACCTAGCCTCAACTCAAGTGCTAAATTTCATTTCTCAATGAGGCATGAGGGCACATTTATAGAGATGAGGTGATTGTTCACCTACTGTGACCCTTGGCCTCCCCTCATGACTCTTAAACTTCCTCACTTCTCTCTCATGTCTATTGCTTAGTACATGCTCAATTGATCTCAACATAACCGCTGACACCATGATAAGGACATTTATATATTGATAGAAGAGAGGATGTAAGGAAAAAAGGGAAGTTTAGAGATACTCTAGGGTTGTGAAACCATAGAGACTTACATGAATTGTTGGAGTGTCTAATAGTGTACCTTGCTTACATCCAATCATCTCTTGATGTTGTGTTCTTGATATCTCCAATAGGTTTTAGGATCCTAAGTGGATCCAACTTCAATTCCATTAAAACGATAGTCATGTAACTTCTGTTCAAAACCCTAAATCCCTTCATCCAGGTCGACATTCTTTCTTTTCCTTATTATCTGCAAGCAAACAAAATGCATTAGTTATATACATATTGGCAGTGAAAGAATAATATCAGAAAGATTAAACAATTGACTGATAATGAAACATCGAATTGGACCCTTATGTGGTCTCTTCCCGCACCACAATACTATCATGATATGTATAACTATATTTTCTGTGTAAGTGGCCTTTGGGAGGTCTTTCTCAATCATGTTTTAGCCATAAAACTACTATTATGAAACCTCATTCCCCTGCAATGCTAAGAGGAATGTATCCTTGTCTCTCTCGACTTGTTTCTTAGATAGCCATACTACTCCTCACAAAGTGGATCTTCTTTCTCTATAGCTTCTTTAGTGTCTCCTTCACTAGTTTTGTGGATAACCTTCCAGTCTGGTATAGATCTCGTAGTCTTCCTTATTATTGTATTCAGGTACAACTTCTTTCATCTACATAAGACTTGGCTGCAAGCCCTCTTGGACACCTCTCGAAAACCAAACCTTGGTTTCTATTCAACGGCTCCAATGCTATTAACATACATAAAAGTTCTAACCACATTTTTGTCCACCTCACTATGTTTTCCCAAGACCCATTGATTGGAATGAAGTTATCCAAAGTACGTGTCTGAATTATGGCACATTTTGGTAAAGCAGAGGCCACTTCTTTGTTTCTAGGGGTTGTAGAATAAAAGTCCAACCATGCCCTTCCCAAGTAGTAGGTGTGGAGCCATGTATGGGTGTAATTCCCATAGGCTAAGGCTGCATCGTGCACTGCTCTAGGAGAACCAATAATCCATTGCACAAATTTTTAGTACTTATGAAATAATTGTTGTGATGACTAATTGCAAGAGAACACTATATGCTCTATATTTCACTTGATGCAGTGTCTAACCTCTACACTAAGCCTATCTACTTAGCATTATCCCTTCGATTTTATGCAACATTGTTGTACGTATACTTTTTCAAAACAATGTCTCTCTTTATTACATTAGAACACGAGATACCCCTTACTCTCCAACAAAATGATTTCTTCAATGGTTAGAGGAGCCTCGTGTTGATGGTCGACGATCTCTTGAGGGCATGAGGAGCTCAAGAGTAGTCTCATGGATCGTGAAGAGGTCACCAGAGAATGATGTGACTTAAACAAATGGATGGGTCACATCTTAGTTTGAGTCGCAATTCTGGTCTTTTGTTGGGGTTGAAAATTGCAATTATGTGACCTCACGATGTTAACCAAATAATCTGAGAGAAAAACAGGTCACAAGATCACATTACAATAGAGATTTCTCACCCCAACTGCTTGCTTCAGGCTTTAGAGTGCGATCTAGTGACCTAGGTGAAAATGCAAATTAGTGGAGGTTGCATAGTCACACTTTCTGGTTGTTTCCAAGGCTCTCCAACGTGACTCTATAACATTAAGACAAGTTGTGGATAAGCGCTGCAATTTGGAGTCAATCACATAGTTGCATCATAGCATGGGTCACATCTCCTGGTTGTTTTCTTAGGCTCCAAAATAAGATCTTGCAACTCAGAGAGGTTGCATGGTCGCACCCAATGCAAGTTACATTTCCAGGTGTAAGTTGAGCTATCCATTCAACTCTATGGCAACTGTATAGATCTTACTGCTTAAGGGTCACACTGAACGATTATGTAGTGAGGAGATAAGCCCATGCGGTATGCAATTGTCCATCTTGGCTTGTCTTCTCCCTGCATTGATCAACATTTCCACATGGATCTTAAACATTACTTTAAGAATATACAAGTGTGGGTGTCCTGCAGACCACAACTCTTTCAATCTCATCATGCAGCATTCCACAACCTTTCTCACCACTATCTAGCATTGTGCTTGAACTAGCACAACTAGAGAGCCTCCAACAATCTCAAATTTTAAATAAGAGTCATCACCCCACATTCTTATTTGATGAACAACCAACATATACCTTTGTGAGAGCCAATTTGGTAGCAATTTTTAATTATCTAGGCAATTTTTTGTTGCATTCACTTCTAAAGCTTCTACAACAGTAACCCCAGCTTCAATGACTCATAGTCTACTTGAGAATTTTTTTATATTATTTTTGTTTTAGGCATATCGAAGTTTGGATGATGAAAAACATAAGGTCTATGGGCGAGGCTAGAAGGCCTCTCAGCTCCACCTCAAGTCATGGGATGATCTTCATAACTATGATATGTTCTCTTGAAGGAGAAAAATATGCTAGTATTAGAGGAAAATGATGCATGCTCAGAACCTAAGGTTCCAAAATCTGGAAAAGGATTCCAAAGGTAAGAAATTGGATGTGCCATAGCACACATGTGCTTACTAAGAGAGCACTCAAGGATCTTGATCCAAGAAGACGGGTTGAGATGAAGCACATGATTAATGCCTTATGAGACGATTATAAAATTTAAGTCTTAAAGTAGAGTTCATGTATACATAGTTGACTATTGTGTGCCTTCCTATTCAAGCAATGTTCAATTACCTTAGATAGTACAAGAAGCTCATTTATCTCATCCATTCTATAAGAAGAAGGTTGGGAATTCTCTATTTGTAATGCGACCAGAAACACCGTACACCAAAAATGTGACTTAGGAAGCATGAATGCGACCTGAGGAGAGATGATTGCATTCTTTTGTGGCTAGGAGCCTGCCAGCAAATTTGGAAACATTGATTCCTGACTAAGAGCATTGAAACATTTTATTTCTTTCTCCCTTAATGATATTAGTCACAATATGTGTTGGTGCAATGTGTTTCAAAGTTGTTCCACGTGGTTGAAGTCCTAATGCCCCTTGATATGATGTGATTCCATATGGATTCTTGGATGTCCAATGAACTCAAGTGATTACCTTGTCTTGTGATGCATGTACACCACACCACAAAAATATGGGATTTCATGCTTTTGTGGAAGGAAACACTTCCCAAACATTTATTTGGTGATATATCTATAAGATGCCACTATTACATCGACTAGTCATCTGGGATTTGAGCACCCTTTAGGGATTATCTTCAAAAATGAGCCTGAAAGAGTTTCATGCCTTTAAATAAATGCAAAGAAAATTAATGCTTCTTCTCTCATAAGGCCCCTTAACCATAGGTTACCAACACTCTTTATCATTTGCATCATATGCATTTTGGATTACGTGCTATTTCTATGGTGACTATTGGGCTTTAAATCAAACAATTATTTACATGTGACCTTTGGATGTATTGTGATGACCATTTTGTTTAATATATGCCTAATGCAACTTCATTTACATCCCCACAACAAAAAGGGAATAAATAATTAAAAATGAAAATAATTTCATTCGGAGGTGATAGTAAAATTGAAACTAAATTATACAATTAGAACAAGAGATGCTCAAATCCAAAAATCAACTCAACATTTGGGCACTTTAATGGGCCTCCTAATTGTAAGAAACTTTCACATTTATGTGTTTCTCGTGGTGATGAGGTAATTATAATGTGAGTGCCTTGAAATGAAGGTACATTCTAGAGAGTGAGGATTAATTCAAAGCAAGGTTGGACCTTCAATCACATATGTCTAGGGTTACAAGGATGCTAGGGGAATATATAATTCTCACAAACCCTAATGCACATGATCAGGTGTAGGACCAGTCAAGAACCTAGGAAAATATGTTCTGCAATGACTCTCACCATGATGTCGTGCGATGTTGATGAGAATGTGCCCCTATAGGCATGTGAATTAGGGTAAACAACATGGTGATCACTCTTTTCCCAATTTAGGGTTTCTCCCAAACCCTAGTATGGTAAACATAATAAAATATAGATTAAAGTATTGTATGTCCACACATACTGCCTCCACTAATTGGTAAAGAATATTATGTAAATTTAATTTTCGAACTCATGAGAGACTCTAAACACATCAATGAAGCAACAAACCTTCAAAACCCTAATGCAATCATAAGGTCGATATCTGAGATAACACATGATGTGTGGGTTCAATATATGAAAAACGAATGGGCACATCAACAAGGTTTGATAGCAAGGGCCCTAGGGAGAGTAACCAGTTGAAGACCTTATCAAAACCCTAATAGCTTGGGGTGAGCAGAGGAGGCCCCAAAATTTTGGATATGCCCAAATATTTTGGTGTTGTTGTAGCAACTACAAGAGGTTCATTTTCCTATATAAGGCTCTTGCTCTCTTGTTTGACCATGTTTTAGCTTCCTAGCCCCATTGCTATTCCCAAAACTAATTAATGGAAGTTGCACCCCACTTAGAGACCAAAGATCCCATGGAAACGCCATATGTAACATTTTTTTACATAATTTATTATACTTGTGCTTGAGAAGATTTATTAAATGTACAAGGTCCATTTTATACATATCTAATCATGATCAAGATCCATTCATAATACAAAAAACCTACTCATTCGCATTTGTATCACATATAAAGCCTTGAAAATAACGCTTATAAAGGAACCATGTGTTCATTCACAAAAAAAAATCAAGACTCCTATTATGAACTAAAATCCATAGATAATATAATAATAGAAAAATAATAGAATATGTACCTAGATAATGCTAGAAAATCAATGAATAAAAATCCATTTCAAGGGGGAACCTCCTTTTACAATGAATCCAATGAAAAAGACAAGATCCATATACAAATGAATCTCCTTTTACTATAATTAGGATTTAAAGTGAGCATAATGTAACCTACCGTTGAGCTAACCTAAATGTAAATAATAACCTCATAATAAATCATAACTAGGGCCTTAACATAACCCCCTATTTAAGAAACTTTTTTCCTCAAATTTTGTAAATGATGGTGTTTCTTCTTGAATTGTTCATCTTCCATGTGACTTCTTCTAGAGGCAAATTATTCCACTCAGATTAGATATTCCATAATGGTTCTATGCCAGTGAGATAGAGAATGTATATCTATAGTTTTTTTGAATCTATGTCAATGAGATAGAGAATGTAGATCTATAAAAAATTTAGTTTAATAATCAACCCCCCTTCTTCATCTAATTACAAATTTTTTGTTTGCACTAGCATAACTTGTCTCAAACCCTTTTTAGGAAACATACATGAAAAAAATGAATATGATAAGAAGGAAAATATAACTCATACACCACATTTCCAATCATCCAAATAATATTTGTAGGTTTCATAAAATTTTGGAGCTAATTGCCAATTCTTCTTTTGTTTGAGGTTAGATTACTTATAAGGTTGTTGTCTCAAAAATACACAATCACCCTCCTCAAAGTGTCTTTCGCTTTGTTATTGATCTAATTTTTGTTTCATCATGTTTCACATCATTTAAACTTTTTTGTTAAGAATTGTCAAAGTTTCCTTAGTATTCTCCATATGTGACTCTCTTTATTGTATTGTGGTCTCATCTTGCAAAAAAATTGAGATACTTGGATGTTATGAACTATGTCCCTTAAAATTATTAAGAAAACAATAATTACAATTAACTTTGAGGGGGTAACCTCCTTTTAAAATGAATGCAATGTATAATACAATATTTTGTGATCCTCAAACTAGGTCTCCCTGGTGTGTGCACGTGTGCGTGTCTGTGTAGGAGACAAAAGGTAAAATTATAATGGAAGGGTATAACGAAATGTGATATCATATATTACAATGTATTAATATCGATGTAATAGTTCATTATACAAGGCTTAATAAGGGGTTTAGGTTTAACATCAGGTATGTTTATGGCTTAACATGCCCCTCCCCTTCAACCATGTGTTAAACTCAACACTTGACTAATTGGTTTTTTCTACATGAACAACTCATATTTCCATGTTTCCTATTCCATTGGCATATTCTTCCATTTGATGAGTTACCTAGTAATTGCTTGATTTCTCAACTGCTTAATCCTTGTTTATAAGATTTATTTTGTTTGTAATATGTTGTTTTCTTCTTTATTAATCTATGGTAAAATAGTTTGGTCTAGAATCTTGTCACTAATTTCCTTCTTATGAAAGAAACATGTAAGACTCAACGTACATGTGAATATGGAGGCAAATTCAATTTGTACTCCACACTTACAATCCTTTTCAACACCTTATAGGGTTCATAATACCTGTTGTCACTTGTCATACATTCTTATATCTGTGTCAAATGGTCCTATTTTTCATCACTAGTGTAGGGAAGGATGGGTGCAGTCTTGGTATTCCAAAGGAATACCAAAAGGGAGAGCCTAATTCTCAAAACCATAAAAGAGTGTCAATATTTCGGAGGCCAAAATCATAGGGAAGGCTGAAATATCAAATGTCAAAATCAAAAGGGGGCCGAAATATTGGGAGTCGATATCGAAATTACCAGCGGGCAGTGTATGGGGATTTCGGGATATCAAATGAAGGTTCCAGGATAAATTGGTGGCTTATATTAAAAGCAAGCCCGAAATGGAATATCGGAGCCTCAGCATTTCAGATACCAATATCGGAAGGAGAATACCTCGGATCAAAGTGATATCAGAACATCGAAGTTTCGTAACTCCTTAACAAATGAAATTTCTTTGAAAGCCTCGAGGTTACCGATAAAAGGAAATATAAAGGAAATCATTGAAAAACTAAGGACCTGGGAAACCCTTTCTCTCTCCTTCGAAGAAGACTCATGGCAACTAGTGATTGGCCCCAAGGAGTAGACATGGAAGATGACGTATTATGACATGGTCGTATGGTGCACACATAGCAGTGAGTTTCAGTATTTTCAGGGACCTAATAAGAAAAATTTGCGTGACACGTGTCACCACTCAGGAGGGGTCACATGGAGATGATGATGTCAACATGATCTCATTTCAGAGGTGGGAGTTATTGAAACTCCAGCATAAATGCCAATTTGAAAAAGTTTTGATCCGATGAATGGGCTTCGGATAGATGATTGGCACATGGTAATGGGGTTTCAAAAGTTCCAAGGGCCCAAAGAGGGTCGATAACTTAATTGATATTAAGATCATCAGAAGAGGGATACATCCTAACTTTGTTTTAATTTTAAATTGAAGAAATTCTCATGAAAGGAGCTCTAATGGGGAGAGACACATGGTTGCAATCATTCAAAAGAACCAAAGGGAGAGCATGATTACAAAGGGAAATAGGTCCCTGACAAGAGCCCGAAGGCTTTAGGACCCAAGCACTAAGAATTTCATCACAACACCCAGTTCTATGGTAAAATTGCGATAAGAGGGCCAAGAGAAGAGGGCTAAGAGAATCAGAATGTTACAATTTTGTAAATTTTATTTTAATAGAGTTATGATGGACGAAGGCTCTAATACTGCAGCACCCAATTGCTACACTGGTGGTCACAAGAAAAGGTCCCATGGAGGATAAAAAAATGGGCTAAGAAAAAAGGAGTTAGGGCCATTGAAATGTTGTGATTTCTTAACATTATTTAAATAAGAGTTATGATACATTGAGGCCCAATACTACAGCATAGAGGTTACAAAGGATGAATGGGTGGGCAACTAATTAAATGCATGCAGGAGTTTGGTGTCACATGAGTAATTTCCATTAGGGGATTTTTGAGGTATAAAATGGGCCTCCCAAGGAAATTATAAAATAATAGTGGAAATAATAAAATAATATTAGATTACATCATCAAATTTTAGAGGGAAAAAAGAAAAAACTAATTTTTCATTTCATATTTTCAACTGATCTCCCTATGGATTTACTCAAAGTTTGAGTGGAAACGCTTGTTGGATGTAGAATTTGATTCCTCATCTAAGGAGTACCTATATTGCATACTTTTGATGGATCCATCTACACAACAAATGAGAAATACATGAAAAACGTGATTGCAATCACATTTTTCATGTATTTCTCATTTTTCCTGTTGCAGGGTCAATCGAAAGTATGCATCATGGGTACTCCATGGGTGAGGAATTAAATTTTTCATCCAACAAGTACTCCCCGCTTGAAATTTGAGTAAAACCTTAGGGAGACAGTTCAAAATATGAGTTGAAAAAATTATTTATTATTTTATTATTTTTAATATTTTTACTTTTTCACTCCAAAAATGGTGAATCATCCCCCATGCTTGTCATCATCATATTGAGTCCTATTGGTTCTTATAAATTTTCTTTTGGTTGTACATTTTTCTTAGGAGGCCCATTTTAGACCTCAAAATTCCCCTAATGAACTGCAAAGATTGTTGGGTCAAGGCAAGAAGGACCACGATCTATAAAGAGAATTTTGGTCATGTCTTGTGTTGAGAAGTAAACCATCCATGATATCATGTGCAAGTTACAGGGGGTTAAATTAAGAGCATATCCATTAGATCAGAGAGGCCATGTTATTGTATAGTTGATCTTTGTGTAGTGTGACTGAGAATTAATTCTTAGTATGAAGATTATTGAAAGACCCATTCTCAGTGATTGATGACGCATAAATGTGAACAGTTCGCCAATGCCCTACAACTTCAACTCATTAGCCCATTACGAACCCAGATAATGGATCCTGAGTCCTCCTTAGGAAATCAGAGGAATCAGCAAGGGAGATATTTTGCTATGTCAATCATGACACATAATGTTTTGTTTATGTTTTGTTTATGTTTTGTTTATGTTTTGTAAATATTTCATTTCAAAGAGGAATCAAAATATGTTAGGACAATTAGTTCGCTCACATGCTCAGATAATTGGAGCATTCAAGATATTTTGTAAATGTTTGTTTGAACTCACTCCATATAAAAGGGAAGAGGAAATTAATATGAAGGGTTCAATTTTCCTAGTTTCAAGGGTTGTTATTGTTTTCAAAATCCCAAAACTTGGGCCTGTGACATGTGTTCCATTCCTAAAGATTAATGAAGAAGTTTATGGTGATTCCAAGGATTTGAGATATGTATTATGTGTTCTTCATTTGTATGTCATTTCATATGTTTATTTTTCATCTTCAGAAATTGTGTAATTGTAGTTGTTGGATTCACTCTTAAATTGAAAATTTATTAATGTTATGTGATAGTAGTTGATACCTACAAGATTGTATATTGATTTATTTTATGTGTTTGCAGGCTATACGAGTGATATATTCAGTTGGAGACCTTAAAATGCGATCCATAATTTCTACATTTCATTTTCTTTATCTCTTCATTATTCTACTGGGATTTATTGTATGGGATTTTCTGTTTAACTAGCCCTCTGGATCAAGTTCCTCTCTTCTATATATCCTTTCCAGATTTACTACAATGAAAAATTAAGTTGCATTTTCTGTGTGTCATCCACCAAAACTGAGCATTTATTCTTGGGGAATGATACATTTTTCATGTGTATATTGAAGTTATCTCTAGTAAAGGTAATTGAACCAAAATCTAGATCACTTTATGTCCATCTCTTAAGCTACACTGATTTATCTTCAAGATAGACTAAGATGTGCTAGGCACTAAACTCTCGTCAACCTAGGGGTTGTCTCTAGGAGCCACAATAATACTTGATTTCTAATCTATTTTCCTGATTCTTTTGCTTGAGGGACATACTTTTTATATGGTTTTCATATCACAAATACCCAAACCCCCACTTCAAATTCCCTTTCACAATGATGTTGATTTGATTGTTATTTCATTTTTTTTTCTTTATCCAAGTTTTCCTTCAATAGTTTGAGAACCTATTATTGGTTTCATATGTGGTTTTCCATTGCTTCAGAATTTATAGTGCCTTTCAAGGGTGACATGATGGATGAAGAATGATATCTTTAAAGTGATATAAATGGGGATATTTTTTAAGAAGTATGGATGGATGTTTTGTGTCACCATTCTACCAAGGGAAACCAATTTACCCATTGTGTCCTTTTTATCAAATGCAAAGAAACCCATATAACCTTCTAAACATTTATTCATAACCATATTTTTTCCACTAGTTTTAGGATGATAAGACGAGCTATGAGCCAATTGAGTACCCAAGTAAAAAGAATATTTTAGTCCCAAATTTTCTAATGAAAATTGGATCTCTATCAATTACAATGATATTTGGGAATTCATGTAGATTTTGGATTATTTCCATGAATTAATTTTCCATTGTACTTGATTTACAAGAATGACAAAGAGATAAAAAATGGGCAGAATTTGTTATTGATTATAGCACTACCATAGTGAAAATATTTCATTTTCTTTTGTGTAAACATATAATAAGGCCCATTTAAGATTCTTCCCAACACTAGATTGGTATGGCTAATGGTTGTAGAATCCTCAAGGTCTTGATTTTATCTTCCTTATTCTATTAGCATACCACACATTCAACCAAAAGCTTTTGCACATCTACTTTAAGACCTTCCCAAAAAAAATATTTATCTATCTTATGGTAATGTTCTCAAGAACCTTGAATGTCCTAATATATGATAATTGTGTAATGCGATAAGGGCATTTTTTTTGAGTTGAAAAAGTTTACATAAGTATAAGTGATCTTGATTCCATAATTGTAATCATTCATCGACATAAATTTTTCTACTACAAAGCAGTCCACTTGTAGTTGATGAATAATCTTGCATAACTTCTCATATTCCTTCCATCCTATTCTTTCCTCTTCCACCACAATCAGATTATGGAATGTAAATAGCACATATTAAACCATATGTCTTCCTCTTTCCTTGAGATTGCATGTTCCACAATATTCTTTTCCCCTTTTTATATATAATTTTAAATTCATAACCTAACATCTTTGTGGCCCATTCCTTTTTGTTATTTTGAAGATTACCTTTGTTCCAATAAGTACATTAAACTATTATGATTTGTTTTTACTTTGAAGTGTCTTTCTATTAGGTATGACAACATTTCTAAATTTCATATTATGCCTAACATTTCCTTTTCATAGATGGGTTTGAGTGATTTCATTCCTTTAGGTTCACTACTTTCATAGTAATGGTGCCCTCCTCCTTGCATAAAAACTACACCAATGTCATTGCTTTACCTTGTTTATGAATCCTTCTCACTAAACTAGATATACTTCATCATTTAGACCCCCATTTAGAAAAGTAGACTTAGCATCTAGATAATGTAATTTCCATCTATATTTTTATCTCATGCAATCATTAATCTAGTTGTATTTAACTTAGCTATAGGTGCAAAGGTTTCATAATAAGCAATTCCCTCTTCTTTTGAGTAACCTTTAGCAACTAATCTAGATTTATATTTATTTACACTTCCATCAACATTAAATTTGGGTCTGAACAACCATTTGGATCCTAACGGTACTTTATTTTCAGCCAATTAAGTTAATTCCAAAGAATATTTTTTCATTATGGACTCATATTCTTCCTTCGTTGCATCTCTCCATTATTTTTGCTCATTAGCATGTTCAAAATTCAAATGTTTTATGCAATTCATTACTTTAGTCATTAAGGCATAATCTTTAAATCTTACTAGTGGTTGAGTTCACATGATGAGCCTCTTGGCGCGTCCCTTCTTTCATCTCTTCTCTTGTTTTGTGGTGAATCATCTCCTTCTCTTGGTGTGTTGTGGTTGCTTGATGTGTCCATATCATTGGATTCTTGCTCATGTTTCTATTCATGTTTATCATCTACTTCTTCCTTGACATTATCATAATCATGAGGAATATGCCATACATCATAATTATACCTATTATGGCCTTCATCTGCACGGTCATCAAATAACACATGTCTCTACTTGCAAGACATTATCACAATGGATTAACTTGGTAAGGGTTTTTATATTGGTAGTTATAGAAAATGGAGCTCAAATTTGATGAAAAAACATAAAGGGGTATTAAAAATGTTAATGAAAAATTGGATGCCTACAATATCTATTAAACTTAGGGTTTTTTAAATTTTGAATATGTATTGGGTTCATATTGATAGGGGGTTAAACAATGTGATGTTTAGATGTGTTTTCCATCATGTAGTCATATTAAGGGTATTGTTTAGTATGCCAAAAATTCACGTGATATGTTAGCGATTCATTGAGTGAAGCCCCTATGGAATTTAAGTGTTGAGGGATCAAACATCTTATATGCTTTATGATTAGAATAGAAACTAGTGACAACACAATTACTAATGTTTGCGTCAAGTTTTCTCCTATCTTTTGTGGAACATGAGAAAATTCTTTACTTCCAAATATTCATAAGTAACTTAATTTTGGTTTATAAATATAAATATATTTAGAGTGATTCCTATGATCTAAACATTTAGGTGGAATTCTATTATTGAAATAAACAACACTACTAACAACTTCAACCCAAAAAGCATTGGCAAGGTTTTTACCTTTCAACATCCTTGGTGCACATTCCACTAAGGTTTAGTACTTTCTTTTAGATACTCCATTTTGATGTGGATTATGTGGCACCGTGTACTATTGTACAATTCCATGGGCTTTGTAATACTTGAAAAATGCACTTGATTTATATTCTCTCCCTTAATCTAATTATAGGATATTGATTTATTTCCCTCTTTATTTCTCGACCAAGTTTTTAAACTCTTTAAGATATTAAAATACATCACTTTTATTTCTCATTAAATAAATTCATTTATATTTTTTACGAACATGGATAAAGAACAAAAAATAATATCCTCTACCTAATGAGCTAGTTTTCATAGGCCCACATATATATGTATGCATAAGTTCAAGTATATCCCTTTTTCTTCTATATGTATTAGTAGGGAACTCCTCCCTAATGCACACCCTTCACATGTAGAATATTCGTTCTTAAGAAATGGAAGTCCCTCCACCATTCTTTATTTTTTATGTAGCAACAAATCATGACCATTAAGGTGGTCATACATTTGGTGTCAAGGAGCTTCTTATTTCATGGTTGTGGATGCCAATGCTTGATCACTCTTGATTGTGATATCAAGCTTATATAAAAATCTAATTCTTGAATCTGTTGTAATAACCTTAGAGTGATCTTGCTTATATTTTACGATACAATGTGACTTTACAAATTCTACCTTCAATCCTGATATTTTATGGTAGAAACTAAGATTAGGTTCTTCTTAATTCCAAGCACATGTACATCACATTATGAATTTTCTTTAATACAACAATTTGGTCATGTTACAGAAACATCACCATATCCTTTAATTTAGTATGAATGATCATCCCCAAGATATATATTTGCACCATTATTGGTTTCATTAAATTTTTCAAAAGCAATGCTTATTACAAGACATATGGATGGAGGCTTTGGAATCAGTAAACCATGCATTTGAATAATGTATTTTAGTAGACAGTGAAACATATGAAATAAAAAATCTAATATTTTTGAAGCCACCATTTATTGCTTCTCCTAAATCTATAAAATGACTAATGTTCCTTATTTTTCTATGTTTGGACTCATGGTACTTCATTTTCACAGTAATCTCTAGACTAATATCCAAAATTGCTCTTATACCATGTTAACATTTTTCGATACAACAATTTCCACATGAATTAGTAATAATTACTCCAACACCCTCGTCAAATGTAACTTGGGGAATCAAACTTGTGCCAAGGCTCTAATACATAAATAGATTTGTATAAGCACTCTTGTCTTTTATGTATGATAAAGTGACACATACTTCATGATCCACTTCCCCAAGTCTTAAGCAGGTCACTCGCAACTTGGTTCTCCCAATTCTAATCAGAAGATTCATTCAACTAACAAGGGTAGATTCATTCAACTACATGATTGCTTATTGCATTAGAAAAATCATAATTTTTACAATGTTATTAAGAGTATGAAGAATATTCCAAGAATTGTTCTCTATAACACTGGGAAAAACAATCAATCACAATTATTCACACACATTGTGAAATCCTTGCTCTTGAATAGTATCTCTGAATCTCAATAGAGCACCAAAAATTTCTCTACAATTTAGTTGCTAGGCCTTTCAATTCAACGTAGATTATTTATGGCTTAGCATAGTGTTGGGCAGATCTATCTCAGATAAACTACAAGTCATGCCTAACTTATGTCATTGAAAATTTATTCAAATGCCAGCTTAGATATCTTTGGGCACACTTCGCATCTCATAACTGCTACTTGCATTATGATGTTTATAAATTTTTCAAAGCTACCATACTATCACCACCACTAGGGGTGGGTAAAAAATTCTTACATTGTGTTCAATTTGTAGAATTCCTTTATTTTGCCACAGCTTTGGATTCACAATAGCTACAGAAATGTGTATTCATGCCACTCTAATGCATCATTGGTTTTTGGCTCAAATTGCAATATATCACCATGGATAACACACCACTCATTGCATCTACCACTATCAAGGCTCCTTTTTCCTCTTAGTTGCCCGCTTTACACTTGGTTGGATAACCACAAGTGGACACACAATACACACCACAAGAATATCTCATTGAACATGGCTCCTTGAATAGGAAGCATGCCATAGATGGAAACACCACTCATGAACAAGTTTGGAAACCTCATATACCAACATTTCCTTTTGCAACAACAGTTTATACCTATGGTCAACACCAATTCAATATGCAAAGGAGGTCTGGGATACTTAACACAACTTCCCAAGACTCAACCATGCCATGGGATTTCATGCCTCTCTAACCAAGATACGATACCAATATAGAAATATGGTAAAAAATTGATGGGGAGATGAGAGATTCAACTCTTAAGGGAGGCAAAGCTCAAACTAGAGATTGTGTTCACTCACACTTGCATTTATTTATACAAAAAGAAAATACATATAAAGAATTACAAAGTAGCTGAGTAGTTTAAACAAACTCCTCATAAATAGGATTTAAAACCTAATTAGAACACATCAAAACAATAATCACTCATAAGAAAATCCTAATAATAAATCAGTCCATAACTTTCTCAATTATTCTCATAGAAGCAATGAACACATGAATGAAGTAGTGTAGAGAAAGAAGAAGGTAACACAACCATGAAACAATGAACATATTAATAAGTTAATGCAAGGAGCAAAGACAATATGGAACACATAGGTGACATAGATAATGCACTTACCAAATATGGTGTTCCACATGAGTGTCTTTTATTATTTTGTAACCTTTAGATGATTGAAATAAAGTGGCCTTCTCTTAATGGGTAGTTTACTTTTTATCTTGTACATGTTCTTGGTTTTGAATAATTCCCATGTTTTTGGATCTTAAATTCACTCTATATCATGGAGGATTAGGCATTTGAATGTGGGTGACAATAGGATATTGATCTTATTTTTACTTCTTAAGTGGTTGGGATGATTAAATAATGCTGAAGAAAAGCGTAAAAAATAATTAAATAGTGATTGGGATAATTAAATATTTTATTAAAGATGAAATAAAGCGTAAAAATTAAATGTTAATAAGAAAAAAGAGAAAATAAAGTAGAAAAAGGTGAAAAAAATAATAAGGCACACATCCTCATTCAACTTAAACAAGAACCAACATTATATTTACCTATATTAGCATCTACCAAGTTACTAACAACTTTCTTAAAGAATGAATGCAAGCAAGATCCCACACAATATCAAGTAGAAGGTAAACACTAATTAGTAATTTGTGATCCTAAATTCAAGAGAGAATTAAAAAATACAACTAAGAGGGAAAAAATCGAGCAACAATGATCAAACAAAATGTTTTCCTAATGATTTGAAATAGTTGAAAGATGAATGCAATAAAATGACATTTTTATTCCAAACCCAACCAGAAACCCATATTTGAATTCCATGTTTTCCTTGTAATTTTACAATAGCTCATCACACAATTCCATTTACTGCACCTTCTAGCATTTTTGCACCTTTGGTATGGAGTTCATGAGTCTATTTCATTGTTCAGGGCTTCACATCGTTTCCAATATCGAGGTGTCTGTTGGAACTACTACACACCTACATGCGGACTCTTAGTTTAAGCATGGGACTACATGCAAGATTTCTTCTGCATGATTTACTCCTTGATTTGCTCTTTCTTTAACTCCGCAACTGGTTAGTTCTTCTGCATGATTTAGTCTTTAATTTGCTCCTTCTTTCACTCTGCAACTGGCTAGTTCTCTCCGAAACTTGTTGTAGGTGTTGAGTCTTCTCATTGATCACCACTATGGTGCATTACCTTGGGATCTTCACCTAGTAATGCTATATCATGAACATTGTAACCTATTTTCTAATGAATCATTTCTTTGCTCTTTCGGTTTTCTTTTAGTGTTTTTGCTTTGCAAAGCTGTGTGTTCAACCTTTACTAGCTAAATTCATCTGTGCAGATTTTCTAACACATTTACAGTGTCGACACCAACATATAAGTTTTTTGCTTCAATTTAACTAGTGTGGTGTAGACATTGAAGGAAGCTCGCACAAAATGGTTAAAGAAGCCCTAGGAAATAACTAGCCTATGTTCGAATACCGATTATGTCCATACTCTTCCCATCCTAAGTGAGTTACGCATATTCAGCCCTACCACACTGCTTGTTACCCAACAGATCATCAATGTCGAACCAAATTGAATATTTAACATCGTGTATTACCTCACGGGAACCAGAGGGAATTTCCACGATTGAAGGCATTACATTCTGAGCAAGGAACGACTCTAGTCCAAAACCTAGAAAAAGGTTGTCATGCGGGATTGGGTTTCTTTCGTCTCTTCACCAGAGTTATCAATCCTGATCACGAACCAGAGAATGGATATTAGAATTAGAATCAATAGAATTTAGTACCTTTCCCTCAATTTAAATGTATATATGTAAACTTAGTATATATGTAGTTATACGAATTAGGGATTGCTAGGTAATTTCCGAAGTCTATGTAAATTATATATGCTTTTGATCTCTAATTTCTTCTAGACCTTTTAATTTTCTGACTGCTAGAGATTTGTTTCTATTTTTTGTATTATTGAATTGTTTTAAATAATATGATTCTGAATTTCATAATTGATGGGGCCAACCCACGTGATCCTAACGTTCCGTCTGCTGACGTGTATTACACCGTGGCAAGGGTTATGATATGTTAATTTATTGTTTGATTATATGAATCAATCTGCGGAATCGGTACTTTGGATTTGTTTTAATGAAGGGGGTACTTCCGCCTCGCCTCCGCTCGACAGCTGTGTGTCTCGGGAACTTCACTAGGGTTGAGGGTTTTAGGGTTCTCGACCCTTCGCGCCCATCCACTTTGGTTAGTCCCGGTTGTTGTATTCCTTTTCCACTCTGCAAATGGGTGACCTCTGTTGTTTTCTGTGGGTTTTCTGGATGGTTCGGTCCAATGGTTCGATACCCAGCTCCCCTTTCAACAGTGCTTTTCGTTTATGCTTGGCCCTTCCTGTTCCACCGGCATTTGTTAATTATGATGGTAAGTTTCGAAACATTTCTATGCGGTTAGGGTCTCAATGTTTATTCTTGGTTCGTCGTCAGTTGTTTTCTTCGAAACTCTTGTTGGTTTCTGTATCTAAGCGATTTTATGGATGCCTGTGTATGGTTGGGGTTTGTCTCCTTGCTGTTTGTAAATGGATTCCTCTTGCAATGCTCGTGCTCTTCTGCAACGATTTTCTTGGTGTTTGCTCTGCTCCTGATGGTCTGGTGACAGTGTTTTCAGTTGGCGATTCTGCAAGCCATGCTGGTAAGTCTATGTTCTATGCCAGAATTATTTGTTCACTCCTTCTTCTGTTATTTATGTCTCGGCTCCTTCGTGGGCAGGTATTTCTTCTGGTTCGGTTTGAGGTCCTGGCGCCGTGTGCAGGTAACCTCGACTTCGTTTCTGGTTTTGTGTTCTGGTTTCTTTATGATATTGTCTTCGTCTGTATGTGTGTCGTCCTGTTTAACTTTTCTTCTCGTTACCTTGCAGGGAGGACTGTGCACGGTGGCCTTCCTAAAGTCCTCGACAGTCTGCAATTTTCGGGTAGTTCTTTCTCTTACTGTTTGGTAGTTGTTTGTCTTGGGTTTCTCAGACCCTCGAGGTCGGACTTATGTGCAGACCCTAGGTTGTTAGGTTCTGAGTCTGTCTTTCGTTGTTCTCGAATTGTATTTCGATGCTGAGCCTTGGTGTAAAATTATATTATCGTCCACTGTAGGTTTTCTTTACCGTGTCTGTAGCCCTGAGTCGTTTGGTTGTTTTGGACAGTATACAATGGAACTTATATAGGGATTTTTCTATAATATATTTATCTGGCAATGTAGCTTATTTATATGGAATGATAATTGTATGAACGACAAGGACTGTGCATTGTATGGTATACCTGGGGTTCGGTTGTGTGTACCTGGTTGTGTAACTTCCGCCAGTATATTATCGTTTTCTTTTATGCAACGCCTGTAGCGTGCTCTGCTTGACAACCTAGTTTGACAATTGTATCTGCACTATCACACAATTTGAACGCAGTGTATATGTATCTGAATGCTCAGAATATCTTATTCCTCTGTTATCTCTACTTTTTGTCTAATCTCACGAAGTCGGAACCCTCCTCAATGGGTCATTCCGCTCTTTTTATAATTCTGTTTACAAAAGTAGTTGCTTATTACATAACTATTGTTGGTTATATCATTCGTTTCTACAGCTGGCTGTTAACTGACATATTCGGTTTCTCTTTTGCAAGAATAAAAATGTTTCCTAATTTGTTATTGTTCCTAATTAAAAGTAAACTATAACATTATTGTTTTTCTCTGCTTCTGGTAATTAAAGAAAACATTACATAAGTAATAATAACAACAGTAAAAGAAAAGAAATAACCAAGGCAGTGTTACTGCCCATCCATCAAACCATGTCCTCAGTCCTCTTTGGAAACTTTGTCTGCCTTCTCTCTGACTCTACCTTGTTGACCAGATGCTCCTGCATCAGGCTCCCGGGGTAAAAGAGAACTCATGGCTCCGTTCCATGAGCTCCTCCACCGAGTAACCGGCCTTCTGAATCTGCGTCGTGTCGAGCCACGAGCTGTCCTCCATTGGACGGTCTTTCCACTTGACGAGGTAACACAGATACTCCTTTCTGCGCGTTCTTTTGGCTACCTGGGTGCTGAGGATCCCTTCAATTTCATGGGTCCGGGCTGAAGGTAATTGTTTCTTCCAAGGACTGTTCTCTAACTGGGTGTCCCGTTCTGGTTGTACCGTACTACCATCTTCCACCTGGGCATGATACGGGAACAGGTCTGCCATGTTGAATATAGGTGAAATGCTTATGTCCGGTGGTAGTTGAATTTCATACGCATTTGCTGAAAATTTTCGCAGAATCTTGCATGGACCGATTTTCTTGTATTTTAACTTGTTGTAGGTGCCCTTAGGAAACCGTTCTCGGCGCAGATGCGCAAGTAATTTGTCTCCAACATCAAAATGTACCTCTCGTCACTTTGTGTCTGCGTGCTGTTTGTATTTCTGCGTACTGTCCTGCAATCTTAATTTAACCTTTTCATGAAGTTCACTCATGGCTTCAGCAAAATCCTCCCCATCTGCACTTCTCCATTCTAGCTGTCCCAAATCTCGTAGTTCATGTACCCCTCGAGGATGCATTCCATACAAAATCTGAAATGGGCTAAATCTGGTGCTCTGATTGGGCGAATCGTTATATGCGAATTCTGCCTTGGCAAGAGCTCGATCCCATAATCGTGAATTTTCTCCTGTCAAACTTCGTAATAAATTGCCCAAACTCCTGTTCACCACCTCTGTCTGTCCATCAGTCTGCGGGTGATATGCAGAACTGAAGTTTAATTGCGTGTCCAACTTTTTCCACAGGGTGCGCCAAAAATGTCTGTGAATTTCACATCCCTATCTGGAACAATAGTCCTAGGTAAGCCATGTAATCTAACAACTTCCGTGAAAAACAGGTGTGCCACATTCGTGGCATCACTAGTTTTCCGGCAAGGAATAAAATGAGCCATTTTTTAGAACCTCTCTACCACCACCATCACTGAATCATATCCCCGTTGCGTTCTAGGTAATCCTAGGACAAAATCAATACTGACTGAATCCCATGGTCTACTTGGAACAAGTAGGGGTGTGTATAATCCAGTATTCTGGCTGTGTCCTTTCGCCAGTTGGCAGACTTTGCATCTGGTTACATATCTCTGTACATCCCGGTTCATTTTTGGCTAGTAATAAAAATGTCCTAGCTGCTCCAACGTTTTATCGACGCCAAAATGTCCTACTAATCTGCCACTGTGTTTCTCTCTTACTAAATTTTCCCTCATTGAACAATTTGGAATACATAGCTACCCACCTTGAAATAATAATCCTTCCTGTAAATTGAAATCTAGCCATGGGCTTGTATTCCTTAAGACAGGATTTTGGCATGCTTCAAAATCTTCCTTGAAATCTGCGTCCATCTGGTACAAATCCTTCAAATACTCAAATCCCATCACCTGTATGCCACTTTCCTGTAAGAGCAAGGCTCTTCTGCTTAAAGCATCCGCCACTTTATTGGCTTGCCCACTTATGTGTTTTAACACAAAAGCAAAGCTCTGTAAGTATTCTACCCACTTGGCATGCTTATGGTTCAATTTGTGTTGCTGCGTTACATATTGTAATGCTGAATTATCAGAGAACAAGACGAACTCGTTGCCTAGTAGGTAGTGTCTCCAATGTTTTAAAGCTTGGACTACTGCATAGAACTCTTTGTCATATGAAGAATACTTCTGCCGACTCTCATTTAGTTTTTCACTAAAAAACACCACTGGTCTATCCTCCTGATTGAGCATAGTGCCAATAGCTGTCCCGCTTGCATCGCAACGAACCTGAAAAGGTTTACTAAAATCGGGCAGTCTCAAAATCGGCCTCTCCATTATTTTTCGCTTCAGAAGTTGGAAACTGTTTTCCGCCGCCTTGGTCCAACAAAAAGGTTGGCTGGCCTTTTTGATGGTCTCTAGCATTGGTGCGCAGATCTCACTAAAATTCTTAATGAATTTTCGATAAAAACTTGCTAAACCGTGAAAGCTACGTACCTCAAACAAACTCTTAGGTGACGGCCAACTTATGATTGCTGAAATCTTTTCTGGGTCCATCTTTAACTCGTTCTTCGCAACTACAAATCCCAGATATATCAGCTCCTTCTGCAAGAAAGTGCACTTCTTCAAATTTATCAGCAGCTTGTTCTGCTGCAGCTTCTCGAATACCCTTCGAATATGCTGAAGGTGCTCTCTTTTCGTCCTGCTGAAAATTAGAATATCGTCCAGATAGACTATCACAAATTTTCCAATAAATTCCTTTAACATTTCATTCATCAGTCTCATAAAAGTACTCGGAGCGTTACTCAACCCAAATGGCATGACCAGCCATTCGTACAGTCCTTCGTTGGTCTTGAAGGTTGTTTTCCATTCGTCTCCCTCTCTAATTCTGATCTGATGGTACCCACTCTTCAGATCTATTTTCGTAAAATAAGCTGCCCCACTAAGACAATCCATCATGTCGTCCATTTTGGGCAAGGGAAACCTGTATCGAATCGTGATTTTGTTTATAGCCCGCGAATCGGTACACATTCGCCATTCTCCACCTTTCTTGGGTGCTAGTACTGTTGGTACTGCACAGGGGCTCAGGCTTTCTCTGATTAGTCCCTTATCCAACAACTCCTGTACTTGTTTGCGTACTTCTTCATTGTCCTTCGAACTCATTCTGTACGCTGCCTTATTTGGCAAGCTTGATCCTGGTATAAAATCAATGTGATGGCTGATACTCCTTTTGGGAGGCAATTTATCAGGCAACTCATCAGCCGCAATTTCTTGGAATTATTCCAATAGCTCCTGTATTTCCTTAGGCAGTTCTGATTTTTCCAAGTTCAGTAACACTGGTTTCATCCTCCTCACAACTGCAAAGTTAACTTCATTTTCCTCTACCTGTTTCACAAACGGTTTTCCTCCAATTAACAGTGCCTTTGTTCCACTTGATTCTGCTGTGTCTTCCTCTTTGATGGGTACAAGTGTGTGTTTAACCCCATCCTTCGTAAATTTATAGCAATTGGTCTTTCCATCGTGTGTCACCTTCTGATCATACTGCCATGGTCTTCCAAGCAGTATATGGCACACGTCCATTGGCATAATATCACAGACCACTATGCCGTGGTACTTGCCAATGTGAAACTCTACCTCGCATTGTTCATCAACTAACAGCTGGTGGCCTTTCTGTAGCCACGACACCTTGTAAGGTGTGGGGTGCTTCAGCCTTTTCAACCCCAGTTTTTCCACCATCTCAGTGGCAACCAAGTTATCCGTACTCTCGCTGTCTATTATCACTTTGCAGCATTTTCCATGCGATTTACAGACTGTCCGGAATAGTGCTTTCCGTTGTGTTGGTTCAACCACCTCCTTGGTTAGTTTTAACAGCACTTTATTTAAAATCAACGCTTCTCCCGTTTCCGCCATGTCTTCCACCTCTCGTGGTTGTGCTTCAGCTTCTTCAGGCTGTGTCATAAATGTTCCCCTCTGACCTGTCTGTTCAACTTCTGGACATTCAAAGGATCGATGCCCCCATTTATGGCACCTGTAGCACTGGACACTAGTCCCTCTTCCGCGGCCATTCCCTCGTCCTCGCTGATATGACCGACCTCCTCTGGTGCTTTCTCCTTTCTCTACTGTCCCTGAAGTTTTAGAACTGCTGCCTTCTTCGCTGTTCGCAGCGGTCCTTCCTCTACCGTAGGACTGTCCCCGTCCTCTGCCATCCCCTCTCCCTCTCCTGTTATTCCGTTTCCGATTGATTTTCTCTTCAGCCTTCACAACACTCTGAAAGGCTTCTTCAATATTTCGGGGAGAAAGAATACTGATTTCATCCAAGATTTCCATCCTCAAGCCATTTACGTACCTCGCTGTTTTTTCTGGAGTATCATCCGTATAACTAGCACGTAAATTTACTCGGTAAAACTCTTCTGTGTACTCCTTGACAGTCATACCCTTCTGTCTCAAATTCTGCACTCGCTGACATAGTTCAACCTGGTAGTCTTTCGGCAGAAATCTGCCTTTCAATTTTGCCACCATTCTCGACCATTTTCGTATTGGCAATTTGTTCATCCTTTTTCTGTCCGCTTGGACATTGTCCCACCACAAGAGGGCATGTCCCTTTAACTTAGTTGCAGTGAACTTGACTCCTTTATCCTCCCTAACTTCCTCATTTTCGAAATATTTATCTAGTTCGCTTATCCAGTCCAACAGGACATCTGCAGACAGACTGCCATCATAATTAGAAATCTCTGTTTTGGGTTTGCTGCTGGCCAATAAAATTGAACACAGCAGTCTCAATTCTGGAGCTTCTTCATCTGACCCGTCTGTAGTAGTTACCGCTTCCTCTTCACTGTCATCTCCAAGTTTCGGGTCTCTTCGCCTACCCACCTCCACTGCTTCCAAACGAGTTGTAAGAACTCTAACCTGCTCTCTCAATCCTTCATCTGCTCCTTGGCGTCCACCTCTCCCACGTCCTCGTCTTGGTGCTTGCACCTCTACCATCTTCTTCTATATAAAAAAAATAACTGCTCTGATACCACTTGATGGGGCCAACCCACGTGATCCCAACGTTCCGTCTGCTGACGTGTATTACACCGTGGCAAGGGTTATGATATGTTAATTTATTGTTTGATTATATGAATCAATCTGCGGAATCGGTACTTTGGATTTGTTTTAATGAAGGGGGTACTTCCGCCTCGCCTCCGCTCGACAGTTGTGTGTCTCGGGAACTTCACTAGGGTTGAGGGTTTTAGGGTTCTCGACCCTTTGCGCCCATCCACTTTGGTTAGTCCCGGTTGTTGTATTCCTTTTCCACTCTGCAAATGGGTGACCTCTATTGTTGTCTGTGGGTTTTCTGGATGGTTCGGTCCATTGGTTCGATACCCAGCTGCCCTTTCAACAGTGCTTTTGGTTTATGCTCGGCCCTTCCTGTTCCACCGGCATTTGCTAATTATGATGGTAAGTTTCGAAACATTTCTATGCAGTTAGGGTCTCAATGGTTATTCTTGGTTCGTCGTCAGTTGTTTTCTTCGAAACTCTTGTTGGTTTCTGTATCTAAGCGATTTTATGGATGCCTGTGTATGGTTGGGGTTTGTCTCCTTGCTGTTTGTAAATGGATTCCTCTTGCAATGCTCGTGCTCTTCTGCAACGATTTTCTTGGTGTTTGCTCTGCTCCTGATGGTCTGGTGATAGCATTTTCAGTTGGCGATTCCGCAAGCCATGCTGGTAAGTCTATGTTCTATGCCAGAATTATTTGTTCGCTCCTTCTTCTGTTATTTATGTCTCGGCTCCTTCGTGGGCAGGTATTTCTTCTGGTTCGGTTTGAGGTCCTGGCGCCGTGTGCAGGTAACCTCGACTTCGTTTCTGGTTTTGTGTTCTGGTTTCTTTATGATATTGTCTTCGTCTGTATGTGTGCCAACCTGTTTAACTTTTCTTCTCGTTACCTTGCAGGGAGGACTGTGCACGGTGGCCTTCCTCAAGTCCTCGACAGTCTGCAATTTTCGGGTAGTTCTTTCTCTTGCTGTTTGGTAGTTTCTTGTCTTGGGTTTCTCGGACCCTCGAGGTCGGACTTGTGTGCAGACCCTAGGTTGTTAGGTTCTGAGTCTGTCTTTCGTTGTTCTCGAATTGTATTTCGATGCTGAGCCTTGGTGTAAAATTATATTATCGTCCACTGTAGGTTTTCTTTACCGTGTCTGTAGCCCTGAGTCGTTTGGTTGTTTTGGACAGTATACAATGGAACTTATACAGGGATTTTTCTATATGTGTAATATATTTATCTGGCAATGTAGCTTATTTATATGGAATGATAATTGTATGAACGACAAGGACTGTGCATTGTATGGCATACCTGGGGTTCGGTTGTGTGTACCTGGTTGTGTAACTTCCGCCAGTATATTATCGTTTTCTTTTATGCAACGCCTGTAGCGTGCTCTGCTTGACAACCTAGTTTGACAATTGTATCTGCACTATCACACAATTTGAACACAGTGTATATGTATCTGAATGCTCAGAATATCTTATTCCTCTGTTATCTCTGCTTTTTGTCTAATCTCACGAAGTCGGAACCCTCCTCAATGGGTCATTCCGCTCTTTTTATAATTCTGTTTACAAAAGTAGTTGCTTATTACATAACTGTTGTTGGTTATATCATTCGTTTCTACAGCTGGCTGTTAACTGACATATTCGGTTTCTCTTTTGCAAGAATAAAAATGTTTCCTAATTTGTTACTGTTCCTAATTAAAAGTAAACTATCACATTATTGTTTTTCTCTGCTTCTGGTAATTAAAGAAAACATTACATAAGTAATAATAACAACAGTAAAAGCAAAGAAATAACCAAGGCAGTGTTACTGCCCATCCATCAAACCATGTCCTCAGTCTTCTTTGGAAACTTTGTCTTTCTTCTCTATGACTCTACCCTGTTGACCAGATGCTCCTGCATCAATAATTTTTCTACTATATAATTGTTAATAAGAAAAATTGTAATATTTGGTAACCATGCATAAGGATTCCTGGAAAAAGATTATTTAATAAATTTTGTGTTGAAATGAATAGTTAATTTTTTTTGCAGTCGTCGATAGGTATGGTTGTTACCAGTATCAAGATGCCAAATTATAAATTGCTCTATTATTCAAAAAACAAATCCCTTTAAACATTGGCGTTCAAACGCAATGTGTTTGAAGACAAACATGATTTTTGCAGTTTGATGAAAGAAAATAGTGACATGTACTTGTTACAGAATTTTTAGCCTGAAAATGTTTGGTGTATATCCGTCAAGATGTGAATCGTCAGGTAATGGTCGTGAGTATTATATTACTATAATTTCTATTTCAATTACATTTAATAATTTCTACCTTAGATATTTATTTCTTTTTTAAAGTAATTAAAGATCCTGTGCGTTTGCATTTTCCCTAAGAGTCGTCTAGCTATGAAGCAAAAATATAATTTTTTCTTCATAGTTGCATATCAATAATTTTTTGGCGTTGTAGATCTATATTTTGGCGAGATTAGCATATCTATATTTGTTGTTGATTATGTCAATTCGAAAACTAGTCGACTATGCCATACTTTCTTGTATGTTATACTGGTGTCGAGACATCCGAACCATTACGAAATGTTATGTTTGGATTGTGGACTATATTGAAGAATTTTCTGTATCTTCAATGCTCTCAAATGGCTTTTCTACTTCATTCTGTCAGATCAGTGTATTCATAAAATACAATGGTTCGTCGTATGGTCTACCTTTTTCAATATCGATTATAAACGCACACCATCGATATTGATTGTATTTGCGTTTATAAAATGATATGACATGATCGAATATATGCTTGACAAGAGCTTCAAAAATTCACAGAAAAGTTGTCAGATTGTGATGGATCATTGTATGGTATGAAGATTTATATTTCCTTGGAACACACGAATGTCACCGAAAAAAACAAAAATAATAAAAAATTGCACTTATTATGTAATCAACAATATCTTATTAGCATTATTAGCATTAAAGTAACCTAAGATAGTTGGATAGTAATTTGGTTGAATATGTTTTTTATTCATTTTATTTGATGTAACTATTTTATAGACATTGTTTTTTATGAAAGAAAATTTGACATGTTTAATATAATAACTAGGATGTTTAATATGGAAAAAAAATTGAAATTTTACTTTTTGTTATAGAATATGAAATGTTTTCTTTCCTTACAAGAATATTCTTTTAGGTCTATAATATCAAATTCTTGGACTTATTATTCTAAGGGTTCAAATAGAGTCGAGCATGGTCCAATATTATATTGTGATAAAGATTGTCGCAATATGAAAATCAATCATGGTCAATATGAAAATCAACCATGGTCAATCATAGTTAAACATGGTCATCCATGGTCCAATGTCACATTGTAACAAAGATTGTCCCAGTATGAAAATCTACCATGGTCAACCATGGTCAATCCCTTGGGTTTATGTTATTCCCATGGGTTTAATATTATTCCTTTGGGTTTACAATATCAATCATGGCCAATCATGATCAATCATGTTCAAACATGATCAAACATGGTCAAACATTTTTATAAAATCAATCATGGTCAACCATGGTCAATCATGGCCAACCATTGTCAATCATGGCCAGTCATGATCCAATGTTGCATTGTGACAAATATTGTATCAATATGAAAATCAACCTTGATCAACCATGGTCCAATGTCGCATTGTGTAGAGAATGTGTCGATATGAAAATCAATTTTGGTCAACCATGAAAAACCATGGTCCAATGTCGCATTGCGACAATAATTGTCTTAATATGAAAATCAATCATTGTCAACTATGGTCAACATTTTTATTTTATGATTTATAATATTTATCTTATGATTTATATACCTTGTGTTCATAATATTAATCACTTGAGTTTAATATTTTTCCCTTGGGTTCATAATCCCTTGGGGTTTTACCATAAATATTTTGGGTTTATTATTCCCTTGGGTCTATAATATCAATCCCTTGGTTTATTAATCTAAGGGTTCATATTCCTAGGGATTAATATTATTCCCTTGGGTTTATTAATCTAAGAGTTCATATTCCTAGGGTTTAATATTATTCCCTTGGGTTTATTAATCTAAGAGATCATATTCCTAGGGTTTAATATTATTCCCTTAGGTTTATTAATCTAAGGGTTCATATTCCTAAGGTTTAATATTTTTCCTTGGGTTTATAATCCCTTGGGTTTTAGTATTAATCTCTTGCGTTTATAATATCAATCATGGTCAACCATGTTTAACCATTTTTTATAAAATCAATCATGGCCCAAAGTCACATTGTGACAATGATTGTCTCAATATGAAAATCAACCAAGGTATACCATGTTTATTTTAGGGTTTACAATATTTATCTTAGGGTTTATATACCTTGGGTTTATAATAATAATCCCTTGGGTTTAATATTATTCCCTTGGGTTCATAATCCCTTGGGGTTTTAGTATTAACCCCTTGGGTTTATTATTTCCTTGGGTTTATTAATCTAAGGGTTCAAACATGGTCGACCATGGTACAGTGTCGCATTGCAACAAATATTGTCTCAATATGAAAATCAACCATGGTCAACCATGTTTTTATTTAACAGTTTACAATTTTTGTCTTAGGGTTTATATACCTTGGGTTTATGTTATTCCCTTGAGTTTAATATTATTCCCTTGGGTTTTGTAATATCAATCATGGCCAACCATGGTCAATCATGGTCAAACATGCTTAGCGATGGTCAACCATTTTTTATAAAATCAATCATGGTCAACCATGGTCAATCATGGCCAACCATGGTCCAACTTCGCATTGTGACAAATATTTTTTCAATATGAAAATTAACCTTGGTCAACCATGGTCCAATGTCACATTGCGATAAACAATGTGTTGATATGAAAATTAATCTTGGTCAACTATGGACAACCATGGTCCAACTTTGCATTGTGACAATGATTGTCTCAATATGAAAATCAAGCATCGTCAACTACGATCAACATTGTTTATTTTAGGGTTTATAGTATTTATCTTATGATTTATATACCTTTTATTTATAATATTAATCCCTTGGGTTTAATATTATTCCCTTGGGTTCATAATCCCTTGGGATTTTAGTATAAATCCTTTTGGTTTATTATTCCCTTGGGTCTATAATATCAATCCGTTGGGTTTATTAATATAAGGGTTCATATTCCTAAGGTTTAATATTATTCCCTTGGTTTTATTAATCTCAGGTTTCATATTCTTAGGGTTTAATATTATTGCTTTGGGTTTAATATTTTTTCCTTGCGTTTATAATCCCTTGGGTTTTTAGTATTAATCCCTTGGGTTTATTATTCCATTGGGTTTATAATATCATGGTCAGCCATGGTCAACGAAGGTCAACCATGTTTTGTAAAAATAATCATGTTCAACCGTGGTCAATCATAGTCAAACATCGCATTTTCACAAAGATTGTCTCAATATGAAAATCAACCATGGTCAACTTTCATCATCAATTTTGTTTCGGGCATCATATTTGAATTTTGTAAGAAATAGCTGAAAGTGCACGAAGTTTAGTTTTTCTTGTATCAATTTTAGGGCCAAAGGTTAAAATAGTGACACGTGGCATCCCATACAACTTCACTCTATTGAACTAGTCCATAATCAGGTCATCGTGGAATATTTGGCAAAACACTTTCTTGACGAATCAAATCTTGATCAGACTTGTGGGGTCGGAAAGAAAACTTGGAGGGATACTTTAAGAAGAAGTTTTAGAACTTCGAGATCTGAAATTACATAGTTACAATCGTTTCAAGATCAAGCTCATAAAAGAAAGAAGAAGGTGTGTATTTGTTTTTTAAATTGCATAACTTTTGTTTGAAAAATTAGTTTGAAAAGATTCCAAGGGAATATTAAACATATATATCAGTATTGGGTTTTATAATTCCTCCCAAGAAAAATAATTGTACAGCCATTAAGCCCTCTAAAAACTCTAATTGATCCAGGTTATTTTTTGTTTATATATGCATGAAAATAATTACATAAACAGTTTGTAGCTTAACCAATGAGAAACTTAAATGTGCACATGTGAGAAGAAGAAGAAGAAACACATATGCATGACAAGAAGACAAGAAGCTTGATAACAGAGTTCGTCCCTCCTGGACTACGTCTCTGGGCCCTGCTCAATCAATGGGGAGGCCTTCATTCATTAAAAATGGCATCAAAAGAAGTTACACTCATCAATTTACAAAATGGAGCATTATACCTCCATGCTGAAAAGTGCCCAAAAATTGGAGAGCTCTGTTGCAGAAAGTGACACTACCAATTGATTCCCGTCTCCGAGAAGTGCAAAATCCATATAAAACTTGCTCAATTCTGAGACTGGACCAAAATCACCCTCCTACAAAAATTCTGCTCATGCAAGGTTCAATACATGGAGGTGATGGGGGAGATCCACCTCCTTCTCCTTCTACAAGTGAAAGTTCTTCTTCTTCTCGCCATCATAATAATCGAAATTCCAAATATGCATCTAAAAATCCCTTTTTTAAATTAGATGTTAAATTTGATCTCCCCATGTGCAATGGTGAAAGCAATGTAGAAAAGCTTAATAATTGGATTAGCCAGATTGAGATCTACTTCAGGATTTAGCACCGCTCTCATTTGGTGGGAAAGCAAAGTACAAAGCAGTAAGGATATGGGTAATATTTATTCCTCTTGGCCTAATTTCATTTCTACATTAAAAGCATAATTTTATCCATTGGGTTACATGCAAAAAGCTATAATGAACTGGCAGTATTTAAGGCAATGCAAAGGTCAGGATGTTTAGAGTTTTACATAAGAATTTAGGAAGCAAGCACTTAATTTGGGTATTGCACTTGATACACCTGAAATTGTAACTAAATACATTGGATCGTTACATAATTATATTAGACATTCATTATTATTGTTTGAACCAAACACCATTGATGTGGCCAGTGTAAAGGCCATTCACATTAAGAACATGGGAAAATATGACAAAGATGACCAATCAAAGAGAATGGCAGCAGTCAAGAGAAGGGGAGCAAAGCCCTCTTGTACCCATTGTGGGAAAGAAGGGCATGATGAAGAGAATTGCTGGAAGCTGTACCCTGAGCTGAGACCTGAAAGGAATGACAGAAATGGGAAACAAAAGGTTGCCGCCACCATATAGCAAAGCCAAGATTCCAAGTCAAAGGAAGATGAGAAAGTCACAGCTACAGGATTTGCATGAGGTAGGCCCGTTGACTTGGGGTTTGACTCCAATGATGAGATGAAGTTTGTAGCCCTGGGGTTCGCAACAAGAGGACCCATAAATTTGGGGTCTAATTCTGGTTATGAATCAAGGATTTCAACCAGGACACTTCCCTCAGTAGGAAACCAAGAACTTGAAAAAATTAACCACTGCATCCAAGTAGAGAATGTTGAGCTAAGGAGGCTTCTACAGGAAGAAAGGGATGAAAACCAAAGATTACTACGCCAGTTGCAAGCCAAGGATGAGGCCCTGGAATAGCCGCAGTATAGCTATCGCGAGGTAAAAAGTGATTCTCCAATTTCATATGATTTTCATGATGATGAATTTGCTGCTTCTGAAAACCATACTACATGGATTGGATCCAAATTAATGAAGAAAATTGGATATCAAGGAAATGGCCTCAGCACCCAAGGCCAAGGCATCATAAACCCCATTAAAGTCAAGGAGTTTCCGCATTATGCAGGACTCGGATACATCCAAAAGGAGAGGGGGAAAACTCTGATATGACCAGTAACTAGCCAATGACAGATGATGAAATTCCTTCCTCACAATCTAGTGATAGTGAAGGCTCCATGAACACCTTTCGAAGGAACACCAAGGGGAAGCTCCCCAAGACAGCCCCGAAGGGTTGGAGGAGAAAGAATCATTGTAGTCATTGTAACAAAGAGGGACACTAGCAAACCACATGTTTGATGCTTCATGCTTTGGAACCATCGCCAGAAAAACCAAAAGATGAATATGTGCAACCAATACAACCACCCCATCCAAGATTGTCTGCTTTATTGAGTTGGTTTTTTTAAGGGCAATAACTTTTTATGGCAACCATTGTAAATCATTTGTTGCATTTTAGTAAAAGCGATGAGATGTTTCCATCACTTGGTAAGCAACAATGATGTATGGTGATGTTTGAGTTGTATTTTGAGTTGCATGTTAAACTATGAAAATGATGTTTGGCCTTATGAATGTAAATCATGGGTTGCAGTGATGAGGTGTTTTCCATCACTTATTGGAGCAACCATGATAAGTCGGCCTTGTTGTCATAACTGGGGTATTGAGTCCATCTTATTGTAAATTTTACCACCGAGTGTGATAAACTCGTGGCAAGTATGGGTCATCAGTTTGGTCATGTTATTTGAAAAAATAATGTACTACAGGTTGCAAAGGTAGCAGGTGTCGGTTTGTCACTTAAGGCTCCGAAGGACAAAGGTGAAGGAGAGAGAAGTGAGACCTTTTCAGGGTCCTTATGATGCAGACAGGGTATAGAAGAAGTTGCAGAGTATCTTTCATGCTTTTGGAGGACCAAAAGCTCCTCAGTGGGAAGGATTGATCCAGGAGAATCTCGAGACACCAAGGGGATAGATAAGGCTCGAAATTCAAAATGGCAGAAAGGAAAACTTGTTGCATCAATTAGGAGGGCTCGTCTTCCTGATCACGGTGGTGTGAACGGTTCGTCAATCTGAGCTTGAATGCAAAAGATAAAGCTCTCCAAAGTTTGGTATGACAAGGGAAAAAGCGGGGCCCACAATGTGCCACATGGCATCCCAGTGAGCTGGTGGGACCCATGGATTACATGGAAGTTGACATGTAATGTATCAACTATTAACACTTGGCCCCCAGTCATTGTTCCTAACCCTACACAAAACGACAAAAAAAATATAATATTAAATCCCATAACAAATCATTTAATAGGGCAAAAATCATTAAAAAAAAAATACCATATATTAAAAAAAAGTGGATATCAAAAACAAAACCATATAATATTATGGTTAGAAAATTAACAAATCCACAACATGATTTGTTATATCACAAAAAATCATGTGAGTTTTTCAAAAGGGTATGGAGTGGGTGTTGTTAAGTTTAGTATGGTGTATAACCATATAACACGATACCCCAATACTCTAACGACAACCATTATTAAACGCATGCACAGCAACCAAATGTAACAGTGGCCTCAAACAAAGAAATGTGCCATCCAACAAGCCATGGGAATGGTCATTACCGCTAGGAATAGGGAGGTCATTTCATAATTAATGCGCTGTGTTTAAAAAAAAAATTATATGGTTACGTTTTAAACATAAACCCAAAAACCATCGTCGTCCATCAATGGTTAAAAGCAATTCCACGTTTTGTATGTGGTTCCACCGTAAACGAGCTAAGGCCGCCGGTAGTTAGACTTTAAACATAATTTTTGTTTGATGAAACAAAACAAGTATATGTTGGGAGGGGCGGGGTTCGACAGCCCGACCCCTTCACTAATAGCCACCTGTCTTTACCAACATGCCAACTATATCCATTGGGAATTCCACCCAAAGGGTTATTTAAAAACTCATTTTGCCGGAGCACCCAGAGAGGAGATCAGCGACATGAATTTCGAGACAAGGTGGTGGACCTTGAGCACTTAGAAACACTGGTGGAACCTTGCCTGAGCAGAATTTTTGCAGGAGGGTGATTTTGGTCTAGTCTCAGAATTGAGCAAGTTTTATATCGATTTTGCACTTCTCGGCGATGGGAATCCATTGGTCGTGTCAGTTTCTGCAACAGAGCTCTCCAATTTTCGAGCACTTTTCAGGATGGAGGTATAATGCTCCATTTTGTAAATTGATGAATGTAACTTCTTTTGATGCCATTTTTAATGAATGAAGGCCTCCACATTGATTGACCAGGGCCCGGAGACGTAGTCTAGGAGGGACAAACTCCGTTATCAAGCTTCTTGTCTTCTTGTCATGCTTATGTGTTTCTTCTTATTCTTCTTCTCACATGTGCACATTTAAGTTTCTCTTTGGTTATGCTACAAACTGTTTATGTAATTCTTTTCATGCATCTATAAACAAAAGATAACCTAGATCACTAATATGACACATAAAGAGGAATAATTGCAACATGATATATCAAAATTACGATACCAAGTGCAATAAATTTTTCTCTCACAAAGAGAAACCAAAGATGAACTAAAAGGGGACATGGATGGTTTAAAATCATAAATAAAAGATGACATGGATGGTTTAAAAGGTGACATGAATGGTTTAAAATAAGACATGGAAGGTTTGACAAAGTTTCAAGAAGGGCTTCCTAGTGATGAGAAGGTACTCCATGAAAATCATGATGAGGAAAAAAGGAATATGAATTATGATTTTAGAGACTCCAATGTAGGCTTAAGAACCACCACATTCCAAAGATAGATATGAGGAACTTTGATGGCAAGGATCCAGTAACATGAATATTACAGATGGAGCAATCTTTTGATCTACGAGATGTGTAACCCTCATAAAAGGTACGTATTGTATATTTATATTTAGAACCCAATTAGATTGTATGGTGTAGATGGCTTTGTTCTCGTAAACCACTTTTGACCTGGTCAATTTTTGTGGAGGAAATGATATCACATTATGAAGATACCAAGAGCAACACCTTCTTTAGCCAATTGATAAATCTCAAAGAAAAGGGTTCAATGGTGGAGCACGTTGAAGACTTCCAAAAATGAATATTAGGGTAACCAATATTCTATAGGAGCATAGGATTGCTTTCTTTATAGGGACTTTAAAATATAACATCCAACATGAGGTTTGCATTTGGGAACCTGATTCATCTCAGAAGGCATTTAAGGTGGCAAGAAAATTTGAAAGCAGAACTATGGCAACAAGGAAGTCTACCACTCACAACTATAAAGATGGAAGTGTTGTTTCTCCTAGTCTTCCATAACCTACAAGGTTGACGCCAAAAAAATTGGATGGAAAAAGAGAAAAATGGCATTGTTACAGTTGTGATAGCAAATACACTAAAGGTCACATGTGTGCTGAGAAGAAATTATTATACATAGATTGTGAAGAGGAGGAAAAAAAGGAACAAGAAACATCAAAAGAGGAGGATATACGCCAGGAACCAACCCTAGAGAAAGAAGAAATGAATCCAACCATATATTGTAATGAATCGGAAGGAATTATCACTCTTCAAACTCTCGAGATAGAAGGATATATCAAGGATAAAAAGGTAATAGTGTTTATTGATTTGGGTAGTATCCATAATTTTATTCATTGTATGATAGCCAAGGAATTGAATTGCTTCCTATATCCAGCACTAGAATGTCAAGTGATGGTTGCAAATGGAGGAAACATAAATTTCTCTAGAAAGTGCCATAATATCAATCTAACCATGGGAGAATATGTATTGAATAGTCCAATGTTTTCCATTCCAATGGGTGGTGTTGATGTTGTACTAGGAGTCCAATGGTTACAATCTTTGGGGACGATAACTTTCAATTTTCAAAAAAAATTCTTGAATTTTTTTTTGGAAGGAAAGGAAGTTGAATTAAGGGGTCTTGCAGGGAAACCAGGAAGGATAATCATCTCTAATGGCATGAAAAGATTTTGAAGAAAGAAATCTTGAAAAGTGTAACTAGGTTTAGTATTCATAATGACGTGTAATTATGATTTTATGTAATGTGATGTAAAGAAGAAAAAAAATATTGTATTGACTTACTTCATGGGTTTCATGAGCAAGAGATTTTATTTTTGAGTCAAGACTCCCATTGAGAGTCTTTAGGAATTATTTGTCATCTAGTCATAAAATGATAGAGTCATTACAATGTAATGAAGTCATGTTACACCTTTTGTGGAGTCAACTTTTTTATATAAAGTATCATCCAAGACTTGATCACTTATCCTCTTCAAGTCAGCCTACAACAACGGGAGAACATGCTAGAAGAAGTCAGCCTACCTCTTGAGATCATGTTATCCTAAAGGACATGAGAAGAAGTGTATATATATCCACACTCGACCTAACATAGAGGCAAGCAAATTGACTTACATTTGGTGAAGAAGTGTGAAGAAGAAGGCTACAAAGAGAAGTGTGAATAAGTGAGAAAAAGGGTTTCTTCTATGGCAGCGAAAGAGATTCTTCTGGGTATAGAAAAATTAATTCTTCTGGGAAAATGAAAAGGAGGTTTCTTTTGGGACAGTGAAGAAGAGATTCTTTTAGGGCAATGAAGAGGATATTTCTTCTGGGGAAGTGAAGGAAGCTTCTTTTGGGAAAAAAGGGAAGGATTATTCTAGATACATTTTTTGGGGAACCAATATAAATATCTAGAGACCGAGATTCTCTAAAGGAAGCCAGTGAGATCATAAAGACCAAGTTTCTCTAGGAGAAGTCAAGAAGATGAAGTGTAAAGAATAGAGAACGAGTTTCTCTAGAAGGACCCAAGGAGAGTTGTTCAAGATCAAGAAGAAAGTCGAGATAGGGAAGAGGCAGAGAATCAAGGTTAGTGATAAGATTCTTGAAAAAATACTAGATTTAAGGGTCTATGTCATGATCTTGGTACTCATTAATTGAAGATCTAGAAGAATAGTTTTGATCATGTTTTCCCCTCAAGAGGTGAGAGGTTTTGGCCCTGGTTGAAAAGCCTACATACTGTGTCACTTTTCTTTTATTGTGCATATTGGTAATTGTCTTGATGAAAAGAACACAATAATAACATAACAAATAAAATACTATAAGCTAAGAATTAAAAGCATATCATAAGCAACTATCAAGCAGAGAAATTTTTTAACTATGCATGCCCTAGATTTCTCAACATGGTGTGAGAGCTTAGGTGTTGAAGTCAAGAAGGGGCATGCAATCAAGAAGACATCAAGCAGTGCTCGTAGCATATTCAAGGGAAACTAAGGTCAAGATATTCAAAACCCTAGATTGAAGAAACCTACACCAGCATGAATCTTGAAACTATCTTCAAGAAGGAAGGAAGACTAAATCATTCAAGGAGGATCATGAATCAAGCTCTCTCTTATCAAATCTCTCAAAAATAAAATACTCTATCAACATCAGTATTAAGGAGGAAGAAAGCACCAATATCCCAAGTAAGTCTATGACTATATCTGTTAATATCAAAATTTATTTTTGCAAGGAAAGCGATAAATTGGTTGGGGCTGCAAATTTCATTGCATGGAAGAAAATGACAGGCCTAAACCTTATTGAGAATGAGGTCATGGATCACATCAAGGGATCAATAACGTAGCCTCCAAAATAATATACTTAAGCACATGCTAGATTCATGAAGGGATAAGTAATAGCCCAGAGGGTTCTTATAGAATCTATAAAAAAAAAACTCTCTAATCCCATATGTATCAAAGTTGGAGATTGCAAAAGTTATATATGACAAATTGGTAGAGTTGTTTTCCACAAGTACTGCAGGAGAAGTAATCTCATTAAGGAAAGAACTCTATAAACTGAATATATCCAAGGAATATGGAATAACCTCATACTTTATGAGGATATTAGAAATTTGAGATCAATTACAAGAACTAGGAGAAGTCATGTCTGATAGAGAGATGACCACAGTGGTATTGAATGCACTACCAGAAGAATGGGGTAACTTCACTTCAAGATTATATGGTAAGAAATAAACTACTCCATTTCAAGATCTATGGTCACTCTGTAAGATCGAAGAAACCAGACTGAAGGCAAAGGTTGATGTTGGACCAAATGAGCAGAATCAATCATATGTTGTTATGGCAAGAAGAAAAGGGAAATTTGGAAAGTTTGGTCCTTAAAAGAAAAGGAAGAACATGCATAAGGTAATATGTTATGGATTTCAAGAATTTGGTCACTATAGAATAGATTATCCTAAACACTGTAAGGACAAGAGGGACAGGGAAGAAGCCCACATTATTGAAGAAGTGAAAGATCCTAAGTCAAAGAAGCTTAAGAATGAAGAAGTAAAAGCTCCCTACTATTACTGAGATTATCTTCTTCATTAAAAGGTAATTTTCACTTGTAATTTATATATAGGAAACAATGTAAACAAGATTGCATGCATCAAAATAGAAAATAACATCATGATAGAAACATTAGAAGTAAGATCTCGTGACATGGGAAGCAGAAAGAACGTCTGGAATAAATTATATTGTTTACAAAGAATGAGATCTCTTGGAAACCTCATTGAAACCTCAAGTGATACTTATAGAAAGAAGTAGAGGTCATCATCGACTGGGATCATCATACAATAGTCAATAAAGAAACATTTTTTGGGTGATGATATGAAATATCCTTAAGTTTCTTTGATGGAATCCTTATCAAAAGATTCACCGATTTAGAAAGGAAGCAAGAGTTTCATTAGGAATTCCAACTCGTGGGATTCAAGGGATGATGGTATGATGACATAATAGGAAATCAAGTCTAAAGGATAAAGTTATTTTGTTCAAATGAACCTATTACAAGAAATCTGATGACTGAAAGGAAATATGAGGTATGTATGCTTAAATAGGTTATTATGAAAGTCATGTTGTATGGTTGCAGATAATATGGATCACTATTTCAATCTTGGGAAATATGATCAAAAAAAGAAAGTATCTCCTCCTCTAAAATATTGCAGAAAAAGCATAAATCACACTAAATGAAATCAACATAATATGTTATCATTTGAATCATGAGGAATATTACTAGAATTAAGGAAGTCTAATTGGAAGCTCCTGTGAATGAATTGTGTGAAAAGAAAGGAAGAGATTGTGAAAATATGCAATAAGGGTAGAAGGCATTCAACATCTGAGAACAAGAAGAATTGACTAGGATATCTCCCAGAAAGATATGAAGACTATGATAGGAGTCGAAAAAGAATGGACACCCTTGACAATGAATATCTTTGGGAAATATGTCAACCTGTATGCAGGATGATGATACCTATAGGAATATGTCATGATGAAAGACCATCACAAAGGTAATGTTTGATTTAAGAGTTCATTTATTTTTGAAATAATATCTGGATGGGCTTATGTAGGACTGCCAAAGGGAATATCTATGGATGACTTCCAAGAGGACCATATTGGAGGATGTAAGATTCTTCTGGAAAATATGGCATGAAAGCAGAATGACATGAAGTAAAGCCAAATGGAACACTGATGGATCACTTTTTCATGAAATGAAGACATGACTAAATCATGGATGAAAGTGATGAATGATCTGTGCTGTATGAAGAAGACCTAAAAGTTCAAGACTCCATGACAAAATAAATTTATGACATCAAGAAAGAAATGAGTTCTTCAAGCAGTGGGTTGTCCACATGAGGAGTTGTTGTAGGTTCGTAGTTAAGAGGGAGCCCAAAATTAAGTTTCTTACTTGGAAGAAACTTCGAAATTCCTAAGCCAAGAGGGATCTTAGGTACATTCCTTTTTGGTAGGAATGAGTACATTCGTTTATTGGAATATGTCCTTCCATTTTGAGAGGGAGAGATAGAAATGTCATTCTAGTCCTCACCTGGGAAAACAGAATGGAGGATTGGGTAATCATTTGGCATCTAATGTTCTTTGAGGATGAGATAAGGCATCCAACGGAAGAGTAGTTGTGGAGGACCGATATTCTTTGAGTGCTGGGATGTCCAATATAAGAATAGTCATCATGGAACACACACTAACTACCTGGGTAGGGGATGTTCTAGGAGAGACAATGATGAGGGTCTATATAAATCATTGGTCTCACTAGCATTGAGCTCAGACCTTGTGGAGATAAGGATTTTTTAGTAAAGGAATTTCTATGTAACAATGTCAGTTGATATGATGCCATGCAAATGAGTTACTAATCTGAATTCTTCTTATCGTAAATTCTTCAGATTAAAAAAGTACAAGTACCATTATGAAGACCTCCCTAGTTAAGAGGGAGTGTTGAAAAGTGTAACTAGGTTCGGTCTTCATAATGACATGTAATTATGATTTTATGTAATGTGATGTAAAGAAGAAAAATAAAATTGTTTTATTGACTTGCTTCATGGGTTTCATGAACAAGAGATTTTATTTTTGCGTCAAGACTCCCATTGAGAGTATTTAGGAATTATTTGTCATCTACTCATAAAATGATAGAGTCATTTTTACACTTTGTATAGAGTCAAACTTGTTTATGTAAAGTATCCTCCAAGACCTTGTCACTTATCCTCTTCAAGTCAGCCTACAACGATGGGAGAACATGCTAGAAGAAGTTGACCTCACTCTTCAAATCATGTCAGCCTAAAAGACATGAGAAGAAGTGTACATATAACCACATTTGGCCTCACTTAGAGGCAAGCAACTCGACTTACATTTGGTAAAGAAGTTCAAGGAAGAAGGCTACAAAGAGAAGTCTGAAGAAGTGAGCAAACATGTTTCTTCTAAGGCAGTGAAACAGATTCTTATGTGCATAGCAAAAGTAATTCTTCTAGGATAGCAAAAAGGATCTTTCTTCTGGGACAGAAAAGAAGAGATTCTTCTGGGGCAACGAAGAGGATATTTCTTTTGGGGCAACAAAGGAAGCTTCTTTAGGGGCAATGAAGGAAGGATTCTTTTGGATACTTATTCTAGGGAATAGAGATAGAGATCTAGAGACTGAGATTCTCTAGAGGAAGCCAGTGATATCATAAAGACCGAGTTTCTCTAGGAGAAGTCGAGAAGATGTAGTGTAGAGAATAGAGAATGATCTTCTCTAGAAGGAGCTAAGGACAGGAGTCAATATCAAGAAGAAAGTCGAGAAAGGGAAGAGGCAGAGCATCAAGGTTAGTGAAAAGGTTCTTGAAAGGATACTATAGTTAAGGGTCTGTCTCATGGTCTTGGTACTCATCAATTCAAGATCTAGAAGAAGAATTTTGATCAGGTTTTCCCCTCGAGATGTGAGAGGTTTTGGCCCTAGTTGACAAGCCTAGTACTGTGTCACTTGTCTTTTATTGTACATATTGATAATTGTCTTGATGAAAATAAAAAAAAATAATAACATAGCGAAGAAAATATTATAAGCTAAGAAGTAAAAGTATATCACAAGCAATTATCAAGCATAGAAATCTTTAAAGTATTCATGCCCTAGATTTCTCAACAAGAACAATGGGTCGTAATTTCACAATTAGGCTCACTAGAGGTTCAAACATTGAAATCATCTATTTCTCCATATCTCCAAAATGTCATTGACAATCATTCCAAGGTGTTTGAGACTCCCAAAGTCATCCCACCTATTCTTTATCATTATCATTCTACTCACTTGATCCAGCAAGTGTTCCTCCAAACATCAGGCCTTATGGATATCCTTATGCCCAAAAGAGTGAAATTGAACATATGGTTGCAGAAATAGTAGACACAGGTATAATTCAACCTAATCAAATTTCTTACTCTGCTCCAATAGTATTAGTGCACAAGAAGGATGGATCATGGCGTATGTGTCCAAATTATAGGGAGCTCAACAAGCTCACTTTTAAAGATAAATTTCTCATTCCGATTATTGATGAATTTTTGGATGAATTACATGGAGAAATTTACTTTAACATGATGGATCTTTGTTTCGGATATCATCAAAATAGAATGAATACTAAAGACATTCCAAAAATAGCATTCAGAATTCATGATGGTCATTACAATTTTTTGGTCATTCCTTTTGGCCTTACTATGTACCTTCCACATTTCAAGGTTTGATGAATTCCATTTTCAAACCCTTCCTTATAAAATTTGTGTTAGTATTTTTTTGTAATATACTAATCTACATCAAGTTTTGGAAGGATCATGTTCAGCATGTTGACAGGGTGGTCAAACTATTGGAGGAGAAATAATTATATGCAAAAACCAAATGTTTCTTTGGAGTACAGGAGGTGGAATATTTGGGTCATATAATTTAGGGAAAATTTTGAGGATGGAAAATTTTCTGGAAGTTTAAAAAGATTGGCGAATCTCACTAATCCCTAATATGCAAACTATAAAATGTTTATTGCTATATTTGTAAAATGATTCAAATTTATAATGATTTTATGTATACTCTTTATACAATGTTGGCAATTTTTAAGGTAAAATAATTTTATACTATAAAATTTAGGCGAATCATTCTTAGAAAAAATAGAAACTGGCAAATCATTTTTTGGAAAAAACATGGACAATTAGTCCACCTGTGAATACTAGCCCCTAAATTTTCCATGGTCATATTGTATCTCATGAGGGTATTAAGGTAGACCCTAACAAAATTAAAGCCATTAATGAATGGAAAATCCCCACAACTATAATTCGATGATTTCTCGGGTTAACTGGGTATTACTACAAGTTTGTTAAGAATTATGGGATAATAGGAGCACCTCTAACATCATTACTAAAGAAAGATGCATTTTCTTGGACTCGGGTTAACAAGGTATTATTGTAAGTTTGTTAAGAATTATGGGATAATAGTAGCACCTTTAACATACTTACTCAATAAAGATTCATTTTCTTGGACTCTAGAAGCAACAAAGACCTTTGAACATCTTGAAGATGCAATCTACCAAGCACCCGTCTTAGCTATGCCAGACTTCACAAATTTTTTTATTGTGGAATGTGATGCTTCAAGAAATGGAATTGATGTTGTTTTAATGCAAGAAGGAAGGCCCATTTCTTTTCAAAGTCATCCAATCAAAGGAAAGTATTTACTCAGACCTATTTATGAGAAGGAAATGTTGGTAATACTACATGCACTAAAGCAATGGCGACCTTATCTAATGAGAAGACACTTCAAGGTAAAAATAGATGATGATATTCTTAAATAATTTATGGAACAAAGCTTATCTTTAGAAGAGAAAAAAAAATGGGTCACAAAGATGTTGGGTTATGACTTTGAAATCACCTGCAAAAAAGGGAAGCAAAATGTTGTTGCAGATGCACTCTCTAGAAATGATGAGGATGTGGAAGCATTTCTTTGTACCATTTATATTATCCAACCTAAGTGGATAGCTGAAGCAAGGGCTGAATGGAAGAATGATGAAGAGGTGTGGTCACTCATTCAAAATTTGCAACAATATCGAAGTACATATGATACATTTAGTAGGAAAAATGATTCATTATGGTACAAATATCGCTTATATATTTGTAAGAATTCCCAACTCAAACAAAAGATTGTTTTGGAAATGAACACCTCTTCTTTTTTGGGATGGCCTTAAATCTGATATTTAGAAGTTTATGGTTGAATGTTTGGTTTTCCAACAAAATAAAGTGGAGACAATTAAGACTTTGGCTCTATCACAACCTTTAACCATTCCATGTCAGCGTTGGGAGGAGGCCTCAATGGATTTTATCACAAGTTTACACAAGTCTGAAGGAAAGAGTGACATCATGGTGGTAGTTGATAGAATTACCAAGTATGCACACTTTTATTCATTATATCATCCTTTTAAAGCTAGTAAAATTTCTCCTATATTTATGGATACAATTCAAAAGATTCATGAAAATCCAAATATTATAGTAAGTGGCAGAGATTCCATTTCGACTGGAAATTTTTGGATGGAATTATTTTCTTATCTAGGTACTCGATTAGCTTCTTGCTCATGTTATCATCCTCAATCTGATGGGAAAACTCAGATAGTGAACAAATGTTTGGAAGGATATCTTTGTTGCTTTGTATATGATAAACAAACACAATGGGTCAAGTGGTTACCTCTAGCTGAATGGTGGTATAACACTTCCTTCCATACTACAACAAAAATTACCCCATTTATGGCACTTTATGGATATCATCTGCAATCCATCACATCGTATTTAAAAGAAAATTATAAGGTTCAAGAAGTAAAATATCACATCGAGCATCAAGATCAAGTCATCCAACTCTTAAAGAATAACCTCACTCTAGCGCAGAATCAAATGAAAGAACGGGAAGATCAACATTGCAGTGAAAGAAGTTTTGATGTATGTGATAGGATATTTTTATGGCTACAAACATACAAAAAAATGTCTCTCAAACAAGCTAAGAAGGATAATAAATTATCTCCCAAGTACTACAGTCCTTACAAGGTGTTGCAAAAGATTGGTACTATGGCATACAAATTGGAGCTACCTGCATCTTCCTAAGTAGACCTAGTTTTCCATGTTTCATGGCTAAATAAGGCTATCAGTGACAAGATTCCAGTTCAAATAGTGTTGTCAGAACTTGATGAAGAGGGAAAAATCATATTTGAGCCTGAAGCAGACACATGACCGCTACAGAATCAATAAGTTTCAGAGTATCTCATTAAGTGAAAGAACTTACCCACTGAAGATTCCACATGAGAGGATGAGAATTTTATACAGAACCATCCATAACTACTCAAGCATCATGGACAACACTTTTTTGGAGAGGGGATAGTTAGGTCCCCATAATACTAGTGTATCCCCCTTATTGTTATCGTTGTGCCCATGTATCCCCCCCTGCCCTCCCCCCCATATTTTTATTGATATGCCCCATAGAAGCCCACTATTGTTATTCTTGTGCCATTACATTATTATTATTATGTAGGCTTTGATTATATTGTGACCCCTTAGACTCTTATATATACAAAGGAGGTATTTTATTTTGTTTCATCCAAGAATTGTTCATTTATGTAACATAAAGGAGGTTTCCCCCTCAAAGAGAATAGTTTTTAAGTTGTTCATCTATCTTTTTGTGGTTTGGTTGCATAATAGTGTTCTTGATTGTGTAGGATATTAGAAAATAATCTAATAAATTCATTATGGTTTTCCTAGTGGCCTTGAGCTAGCTGGTCCACTAAAAATTGGATAAGGCAAATCTGGACTTTGATGGAATCAAAAAGAGGTGGAAAATCAACATGACCAGATGAACCTCATTGTGGCACATCGAGCTCACGTTTGTACGTCGGCAGGTTCCTTTGTCTTCTTTCTCCCCTACCTTACTAGTCGTCACCCCAACGTGGATGACCTCGTTGTATCAATATAGGAAGCTCACAAATACCTCTGGTTTGACTTGACAGCGCTAAGCCATGCCAACAATAACTGACAATAACGACAAACTCGCTCCACTGAGGCTTGAAAAGAGTATTGATAGTTCATACGCCTGACTAAGGGTGACTGGCCAGTTGATTTTTCCCCTGTACTGCAGGGATCAGAGAAAGAATCTATTGGCCTACTAGGAAGAAATGATAGAAAACACAGCGTTCCTGACACACCCACTATTGGTCAAGTGAAAACCAGCCCAATTCTCCCACACTAGTAAAATTATAGGTTAGATAACCCCATGGTAATTAAGACGACATGCACACAGAATAATTCCACTATCCTTGAGGGAGGATCCAACCATGCACTAGAGAAAAACTAGATAAATATTTTGGGGGAGTCAAATGTGAAGAGAATAACTTGTGAGAAAGCAAGAGAATTTCAAGAAATTGGCCAAATAAATATTAACATTTTTAAACATATCTAAAATTAACATTAAAAATATGTAAAAAATAGTGACACGGTGTAATTTATTACAATCTATAATTATGTAAATTTGTTTCAAGCAATTTCATCACCTAAATAATAAATAATGGTTTGTTCAGAACACAGATAGTAGCATAACATTGCTTTTTCAAGAATGTGATGATTTTGTTATACAAATTTTCCATAAATAAAAGTTTTGTATTCCATGAGCTACTTTTATATACTACATTTAATATTTTTACACTATATTCTAATAACTTGTGTATGCACCTCTAATTATTCCTCCTAATCAACATATTGCTTTTCTAGATGTCTAACATGCCATGGAAGGAAAACTTTAACTGCATCAATTCAATGTTATATTTTAATTATTAGTATATTTATCATTTGTAATGATAATGATGATGATGAAAATGATCACCATGCACTAAGGGAAAAAATAGTTATTAGACTTATACATTTAAATCAACCTAGATCTATTTTATCTATGGATCTACCAAGCCCCGAAAGGGATCAAATCTCTTGAGATGTAAACACCTTTTGGAATGAAAAGGGATTTGATATAGATCTAGAGTTAATATAGATCTAGGTTGGTATAATAAATATGTAGTTAGCATTGAAGTATTTTATTTATAATTCATGTTCTCGGACATTAAAATATTAAAACATGCCCCCTCATATTTTTTCTTATAAGACTACATTTAATTATTTTTATTATTAATATTTTTAACATATTAAATATCAAATCTCAGGCAGGCCATCCAAGTTCCAACAGCTGAAAATTTTCTAATTTTTATTTCATAATCATACCATTCCTGATGACTGCACCGTATAATTGCGGTGGCAGTGAGAGAAATTGGTGTCGTAGTAGTGAACCGGCAGGGATTTGATAACAACCTATGGCAATAGGTGGTTTGTTGAAAGCACCTTCTTTTACGGGAGTTTTTGAAAAATCTGAGTCTACATGTCTCAACCCAAAGTCCGGCAAAATACAGGGGAGAAGATTACATCCAAGCGCCTGAACGGAAAAAGTCGGCCAGGTACAGAGAATTAAAATAGTAATGATTCACTAGGGATATTCTCTAAAATAGCTGTGATTTAATAGAGATTTTCTCTTTATCGCATCTTTATTGCCTATTGTGTAATTTTTTAATATGCCAGTTTACCGTTGGACACGCGGAATTTTGGAATTAAAAGGAATGATAACTATTAACATATTTTTATACTTTAATTTAAAAG